>VANL01000718.1:0-25069 GCA_006352455.1 Brachionus sp. 'Tiscar'
TAGTAGCTTTTTATTCAAAAATATAATAGATTTTTAATAGTTTTATAGCTTGTGTAACTTAAATTTAAAAAAGGTGTAAATTTGACACCTCAGGTAAGATAGGTTATTTGAAATTTTGGTCATTCTAGTGTTAAATGACATATTCTGCTCTGCTTGTAATAAAAGATTCTACAGACAATATACGTTGTTTCAAGCCTAATCTGTAAATTAAATAAATCAGTAGGGAAAATAAATGCTGTGAAAAATGGTGATTTAATTTGTAATAAATGCAAAAGTGGAGCTTATAGGCTATCAAAAATTCAGAATGATGCTTAAAGCAAACCAGCCATAATTTGGAGGATATTCCTTTTCATGAAAATATTTAAATATCTTTTGTAAAAGAGAACAACAATAAATTTTAGTTTGTGACGGAACCTACTGTTATTTTGAACGAAGTTCTAACAATAAATTCCAGCGTTTTACTTAAAGTGTCCAGAAATAAAGACATCTTGTAAAACCTTTTGTTATTTGCACCACTGATGGTCTGATAGTTAACATCTATGGTTTATTTCAGTGAAAGTAGGGATGCCTATTTGTTTTACCAATTGAAATAATGAATCAATTACTCTAGATGCAAATAAATCAATGTGGTTTGTAGAAGCCTTTAATGCTTTTTTAAAATAATATTTTAAAAGTATTGGAAGAAGTAAAAAATAAAAGTCTAAATAACACTTTAAGCGACCACACAATAGCTGGTGCTTTAGTAAACAAGTTTTTTTAAAGGCTAATAATGATAAAATTGAAATTGTTATAAAATAAAAAACGAAAAAGAAGTTAATTTGTAACATTAGAGTCATATGATATTAAAGATTTTCCACAAATTTATGAATGGTTGATAAAGAATCAAATAACTTTTTGGAGCAACCAACTAGCACAAGGAAAAAGCTATCTCGAACAATTTATTATAATTGAAAGTATGAAATAATATTTAACAAGCCAAATGAAAAATTAATAAATTAAAAATTTTTTTACGTCATCACGATCAAATGTTGGTATTGTAAATGTAAATCCGGAATGAAAATTGTTGGATGCTGTTCTCATTTTGCTATTATTATATATTATCTGTCCTTTGCCAAAACTAATTAAAATATTCCAAATCCATGTGGATATCAAATGTCAGTTTTTGATGGTTATAATTTAAAAGAAATTTTTAAATCAGAAAATGAAAATGATTTTATTGATTACAAACTTAAGCAACAAGAGTCTTATTTTAATTGTGTTAATTATATTTTTTCGAAAAAAAAAGTTAAGCAGAACAAACAATAAAAAGATCTCGTTTAAATAATGACTTGGTTAGCAAAAAAATAAACAATTAATTATTTTCTTCTGGGGAATTTATATTGGAAATTGCTTATATATTTTTATTTAAATGTTTTCTAAAATTTTAATTTTTTTGCAAATCAGTTTTTATTCAATTAAATAAATATTTGAAACAACTATAAAAAAAATTTATTTTTTTATAATTAGCATGGAAATTTGAAAAAAAAACAAATGGTTAGAAAACCAGGAAATTCCATTAAATTGAATCTAAAGAGTCGGGACCATACTCTAACTCATCGTGATCCACTTACACATCTCTCTAGCTCGCTATCGGAAGAGGAGAAGACAAGAATAATTTCAGTTCGAAATCTTTCTTCGAACAGACTTTAGATTATCGAATTTCATCTCAGCCTGAACATGACTGTTCTACTTTATAGAACAGTACTAATTTAAAACAGGCAATTTAAATTCAAAGACCCAAACAAATCTATAATCGATGAAGTTTAAAAAATTAGCAACCCTCAGGTTCCATTTTTTACCATCAAATATTACTAACCAAACAATTCCCCATTCAATTTAAAACTTAGAGACTTGCTTATAAAAGAGATCTGAAACGAGAAACTAAATAAAGACGGATGAACTGAGTCAATAACGAGATCAGAAAAGTTCGGATATCGTACCCGACCGAAATAGATGACAAGTTCTAAACCTAGTAAGGCAAACTACAGTATTTGGACTAAATACAAATATTACAATCTCAATCTCATTGTCGATTTCACTGGTTTAGTTAACTAACTTAACCATGTGCGTTTTAATTAAGAAGGAGCATAAATAGCTGCTCTAATACGTATAACGAGGAGATCTGATAGACTGGCCAAAGGGTACTAATGAAAACAGAACAATTAATGACGAGGATATAAAACAATGAATGTCAAGTCCGAGACAGGATAGACTAAACAGCAACACTTTATAACAACAAAAGAAGAAGAATTCGGAGACACTCTAGAAAATGAAAGTGAAGGCGAAAGAGAAAACGAACGAAAAGAAGAAAAGCAAGGAGAAATTAATGATAATAACGTGCGGATCGTTCCAGTATGCAACTGGTGAAGAGCTAGTCACCGTCGGCACAAGATGGGAAATGTGGCTCGACCATTTCGCAACGCAGCGATCGAAACTTGCAGAGGAACAAAAATTCTGGCACATGAAAAGAAGAGAAGGCGAGCCAGTCTATGATTGTGTAATGAAGCTAAGCCAGCAAAGAGTACATTACAAGTTTTATAACTTAAATAAAAGAAAACGGCCGTTTCTTTTATCTATTAAATACTAAAAAAATCTATTTAACAAAAAGAGCAATCCTCTAAATAAATCCTAAACTTAAAACCTTTGATCCTTTTTTAATTTAAAAAAAAAAACATTTTCTTCTCAATCAAAGGGGTATGAAATTTTTAAAGATATAACTTAGCTTGTAATTTAAAAATATTAATTATCAGCTAATTTGAATGCTTATTTATCCTGCTTATTTTTGAATAAGGCTAATATACACTAACATTTGCCAATTCTTTCACATGTTTGATCATAATTATAGAAAAGAATAAGCCAAGAACGTCAAATCTTGTACTTAAAAACTCAATTGCTTAAGAATTACTTAAGAAATATTTAATCACACTTAATCTAATGACTTCAAAAAATATAGCATAATATAGAAATTGTTACCTTCGTTGGATTGACTTATTTTTCTTTTGATATAAAAAAAACAGGATAATATTCTTATTTTTTTTTTGGGATTAAAGAAAAATGGGATAGTTTTCTTAAATAAGAAAACGGTATACTTTTCAACGTGATAATTTAAAACGGGATGATTTTAATATTTAATCCTTCTTTGCTCTATATAAGATGTCTTTCTGTAAATTTCCATTTCAACTGAATAGACCTCATAAATATGTAGAGCAGCCAACAGATTTATTACGCTTGTTCTAATCAAAATCCAAATCAGACATTTTTTGGAGATGCCTATTCATTCTTATTCGATAGTTTTCCTGATTGTAAAATACATTATTATGAAAAGGTTGATTTATAATTCTTTTTGGGTTTGAAAAAATTTTGCATCAATGTGAAATCATGGAACAAGGCTAATTGGAGATAAATATTCCAAAAAGGATGTTGATATTTAGCTTACTTTCATCGATGAATATGTTGAGACAAAATGAAGCCTTCATAATTCAGCAGAACAATGTTCCTTGTCATGGTGCTAGAATAGTGATGGAATGGTGAAGTTGGCTCGATAAAGATATTTTCTAATCTCTCTAAAAATGTAATTTTAATCCCTAAAAGTTAGCTTCCGAGGTTTTCCAAAACGGCTTCGATCAGAGACAGAACCAGTCTCTTCATATCGTTTCTTAGTTGAAGAGACACATTTTGGAGATACACCTAACAACTTAGCTATTTCGTTTTGCTATTTATCTCAACTTTTTTGCAGAGCCACAATCTGCCATTTTTGTATATTTTTTTAACCAAATTTTTGCCAAATTAAAGATTTTTTGGTAATTTTTTTAGGGACCAAATGAGGAGTTGGAGAGTTTTAAAATTAAGCAATTTAAATACAAAATTTACTCAAAATTAGAAGATATTTAGGAATTAATCATAAAAGTGTGAAAAAAGGTGGTAATGATTGTTGAAACTTTTGGATTAGCCGAATTTCTTAACTTTTACTTTTTAATTTTTAGAGGAAGTTTTTTGATTATAAATTTTTAAAAGATAATTATATTTTTATGCCGAGTGTGATATATCAAATTGAAGAGAAAAAAATTAGTGCTTTTAATTTTTTTCTTTTGCACTCTAATATTTGTAAAATTCAATATATAAAAAAATTAATTTCTAAACTTTGCAACTTACTTGGATAGAGCACGTATTAGGGTGGGTAAACGCTTGGTTTTTTTGAGGGGCTTATCGAATAAGACGAATAATTGAAATAAAATATTAAATTCCACGTTAATTATTACAGTCCGAGAGATAACCTTTTTTAAGAAAAATGATCATGTATTCTTTTGATCTTATTTGTTGAGAAAGCTATAATTTTTAAGTTTTGTAAAATTCAAACTCAATTTTTAAATAAACTAAAATTAAAAATGATCACATTTGATCTTTAAATAAAAATTTTAAGTTTTTTGACAAACAGAATTTTATTTTTTAAAATTATAATGTTTTTTGGAATTTATTTATGACATTTTTATTTATGAATTAAGGTAAAAATAGAAAACTTTATCACACTATTTTGAAATAAACAATTTATTTGAAGCTCCAAAATTTCTGTCATTTTACTTGTTTTATGAAATATATGCTTCATTTAAAAAGAAACTAGAATAATTTTTTTTCAGAATTTAAAAAATAAAAATGAACTAAGAATTATTTTATTTTTATAAATCTAGAATATTTTTACTAGCCGTTTTATAATTACGATTCAAATAATTTCGAATAAAAATCAATCAAATAAATTTCGAATCAACATCTAAAAAAATTAAAATATCAAAGCTATTTTTAATTTAAGCAAGTTCATTGTCGAGCAATTTTTTGACACCAATCCTTTAATAAAGATTAAATCAAAATTTTTAATTGATAAAAAATTAAAAAATATATTTTACCACATAGTGTTGATCAAATCCCATTCGGTACGTCCAATACGAATTTTGTTTGATATGTCATAAACTCCACCAACAGACTCAGTGTGTTCACCATGAATACCTCTTGGTTGCAAGTCCATTGAACCGCAGATTTCGTTCAATTTTCCGCTTTCAGCAGTTTTGGGTACTTTAACATGAACACTAGCTCTCAAACCAGTGCCAATGTTGGTTGGACAGAAGGTCAAGTAGCCGAATTTATCGTGGCGAACAAACTCTAAAACAGTCTCCATGGCGTGGATGGCCTTGACCAATCTACCCCAGACTTGTTTCAAGCTGGCTCCCTTTTGCATACTGATAATTCTGATATGGTCTTCTTCATTTACCCAGACAATGAAATTTTTATCATTGTTCATGAAGATACCTCTACCAACTGGCCAGTCATCATATCCTCCAGCATCTCTCAAATATTTATCATCGGCATCATTGTATAAAATATGCTCTTCAATTAAGGCATCTTTCTCTGCCTTGCTCATTTCAGTCAATGATTTGTATGTACCGGCTAATTCCCCATCCAATTTACTTAAAGCTTCTTTTACTCTGCTTTCTAATTCCAAACGAGTCTATTTAAAATTAAATTGAATTTTTTATTTTAGTAAAAAAACAATGCTTACATCTCGGGTTAACTTAGAAGCCATTGGAAAACCCTTGACAGTTCGTCCAACACGAACTCGGGTTGAAACAATTTGATCAGCATAATTTTGAGGCAAATCTTCCAACTTAGATGCATCACCCAAATCATGTATTGATTTTAGATTTTCTACTTCTACTTTATGATATTCGGCAATAACTGGGTGAAATAATTCGGAAAAAGTGTCATAGGCCTCTGGATCTGGTGCATACAAGCCAACATTGCTATCTGGATGTTCCAAAGCAGATTTTACACAATCATAAACAGTGGTTCCAAAGCTGGTTTTGACTGAAAGCCATTTCCACAAATCTTTTGGCAAGTATTTTTCAGTCAAACTTGGTTTTTTGTTGCCGTGAGACATTTTTTTTCAATCAAATATCTAAAGAAAAAATTAAAAGTGATTCAAAATTTAGCCTAAATAAAAGATTTTAATTTTTTTCAATTCTTAGTTTTTTAAAAATCTAAAAATTCTTAATTGAAATTTATAAAAAAAAAAAAAGCACAGAAATTTATATTGCTTAGGACTTGTAAAAGGTAACGCTCTTAATTTATTGTTTAAAAATTTTCTAAGCCCTGAAAAATAAACAATTCGAAAAGCTTTTCCATACTCTCTATAATAGTTTTAATTATTAAAATCTGATGCTTTTTTTTTTTTAAACAAGAGAATTTTTTTAATATTTCTTTTTTGCAGCTGAATCAAATAAAATTGTTTTTAACAACAAGCTACAGCAGCGCTTATGTCTAAAAAACATTCCAATTTGATTTTAATCTCTTCCCAAACATCATCAATACGACGCTATGAGCGTGCTTTATCCAAAAACTCTATTTAATACAGCTTTGAGAAAATATTCGTCAATTATTCTATCACTAATCAATAAATTCAATTTTTTTAAACACTTAAATTGAAAATAATTAATAATAGACATTTTCCTTTTAGCTTCATGCCAAGCTAAAATAAAAATGGCGGTTTGATTTTCTAGCGCTATTTTAAGCCCCTCTAATTTTTATTTTTCTCAATTTATCATAAACTCTGATGCTAAATAGAATTTTTAAAATTCAAATTTCTTCATTTAGCATTAGATGTATTTACATAAATTATAAATTGAAATTTTTCATAGACCAAGCTAAGAAGAAGAAAAAACATATTAATTGATTTGAAATAAATTAGTAAAAAAAACATTAGTTGAATCCAACAAGAATAAATTGCTTTTATATCTAAAATTTTAATCTAATCAAATAGCATAACTTATTGGCAAAGCAATAGGTCACGACTAGACTCAATCAAACACATTTCATACAAACTAGTTTAACATTTAAATGACTACAAATGTTAAAAGTTGATTACTCTAGAGTTTAAGCGAAATAAAATTCAAAAGATGCTTAATAAAACTTAATAGATTCTTAAATTTCTCAAGAATATCTCAAGTACTTACTGATTTTTTCGAATGAAAATAATCGAAACAACTTATATTTTATACCAACACTTTGAACAGAGCCTAAATTCATAAAATCAAAAATTACCGTTTTATTTCTCTCATTATCTATAAATCCAAGAATCAATTAAACTTTTTTGTACACTAAAATTATTTTTTTTTCAGTTTAAAATCACTATTTATGGAAATGTATTAAAAGTTCAATTAATTTCAGTTTTGTTTTGAATGAGCATATTTACAGAGAGCATTTGTATTTTAAAATTATATCGATAATTCAAAGATAAAAATGAGTTTAGAATTTTTATTAAAAATCGAAATGCTGAATTAATAAAAATAAATAATATTGCTTTTTTTTTATTTTAAAAATATTTAAATTAGAACAATATATTTGTCTAAAACTAATTTTGAAAATAGAAATTTATTTTTTCAATTCTGAATCTAATAATTTTTTAACGCCAACCCACATAGTGTTGATCAAATCCCATTCGGTACGTCCAATACGAATTTTGTTTGATATGTCATAAACTCCACCAACAGACTCAGTGTGTTCACCATGTACACCTATTTTAGATTTGTAAAAAAATTTTTTCATTTAAATGTTTTAAATTTTTCTACCTCTTGGTTGTAAATCCATTGATTCACATATTTCTTTAAGCTTTCCACTATCAGCTATTTTGGGTACTTTAACATGAACACTAGCTCTCAAACCAGTTCCAATGTTGGTCGGACAGAAGGTCAAATAGCCGAATTTGTCATGTCTGACGAATTCGAGTTTTGTCTCCATGGCGTGGATGGCCTTGACCAATCTACCCCAGACTTGTTTCAAGCTGGCTCCCTTTTGCATACTGATAATTCTAATATGGTCTTCTTCATTTACCCAGACAATGAAATTTTTAGCTTTATTCATGAAAATACCACGACCAATCTAAGCAAAAAAATTAGACATTTTTTTAAAAATTTTCTTAGGACATACTGGCCAGTCATTATATCCGCCGGCACTTCTTAAATACTTGTCATCGGCATCATTGTACAAAATGTGCTCTTCAATTAATTTATTTCGCTCATCGTAGCTCATTTCGGTCAATGATTTGTATGATCCAGCCAAATCACCATCCAATTTGCTCAAAGCATCTCTAATTCGAGCCTCCAAATCCAAGCGTTGCTCTCTGGTTAGTTTAGAAGCCATTGGAAAACCTTTGACAGTTCGTCCAACGCGAACTCGGGTTGAAACAATTTGTTCGGCATATTCAGCCGATAAATCTTCCAATTTAGATGCATCACCCAAATCATGCACTGATTTCAACTTAGATACATCTACTTTGTGGTAATCGGCAATTACCGGGTGAAATAAATCAGCAAATGTGTCATAGGCCTCTGGGTCTGGTGCATACAAACCACAATTACTGTCCGGATTTTCCAATGCTGATTTGATACAATCGTAGATTGTTGTTCCAAAGCTGGTCTTAATCGATAGCCATTTCCACAAATCTTTTGGCAAGTATTTTTCGGTCAAACTTGGTTTTTTGTTACCGTGAGACATAATTGAAAGTGTCGATTTGGCAATTTAAAAATTTTTTGTCTTCTAAAGCTTTAAAAACAATCTAAAACTGTTCGGTTATATATAGTGAGGGGTTTAGCGTCTATTATAATTATAATTTTAATAAAATTAAAAATTGGAGTTTTATAAACTAAGAAAATTAATAGAAACAAATAGTATTAATGCCTAAGTGATGTTTTTTTTTTTCATTATTTAAAGCTTGGCTTTAATCAAAAATATTTCTTTTATTTTTATACATTTTCTAAGTGTTTCTAAGAAATTATAATTATGAGATATTTTAGCTTTTGTTAGTAAATGTCTTGCTAGTTTATAATTGTTACCAATAACAGAAATTAATATTATAGTTGATAGTGCTTGGCTCCATTAGTTGTTGCTAACGTGATTGAGACTAATTTTCAGCTAGGATTATTTTACTGTGCTTTAAGCTAATCAAATACAGGTTGTTAATGAACCCAGAAATTAAATCAAATTTAATTTAAATATGTTCAAATAATTTTATTTTTCATTTTATATTATTTTATTTTTTTTCTATCCTGAAATAAATTTTGCGCAAGCACGCTGTTTGTAGTGGTTGATCACAAATTTTTGTGCTTGTTGATGTTAACCATTTTATTTTCTAAAATTAAATTTACAATAAAAATTTTTTTCTTTTACGCTTAATAGTCAAATTTTCTTTTTGATGTGAACGCCTATTTAAAATATTCCAATGCAAATTCAGCTAAATTTTAGCATAATTTAAATTCAAAAACTAAAAAAATAAAATAAATTTTGCTTTAACTTTATATTTTTTATTCAAAACTAATTTAAAAAAAAATGAATTCTGATTATTTGGCACTTTACGACAATCAGTCTAGATATTTGGATGAATTAAATCAAAATTTGTCCACCTGTAAAGCTGAGTTCTTCAAATTGTTTTGCTCTAAAGACTCGGAACTGACCAGTGTCTGTGCTCCAGGTTGAATCAAAGTTTCAAATTTAAAGCGTTTTCAAAAATTTAACTTTTTAGGGCGTGTGAATTTAATCGGAGAGCATATAGACTATAACGATGGGTTTGTTTTGCCAATGGCGATTCCATTATATACGGTAATTGTGGGCAAGTTAAAACCATTCGATGACAACAACAATAAAAACACAGTGTGTCGTGTTAAATCTTTAGAAGCGTCTCTGGGAGACAAAAACTATGTCGAGTTTGATTTAAATAATCTTCAAAAGAAAGAAAAAAGCCAAAATTGGGCAAATTATGTAATTGGTGTAATGGCTAACTTTGAAGGCACTGTTGAACCATTTGATTGTGTTATAAAATCAAATGTTCCTCTGGGTTCTGGCTTGTCGAGTTCAGCTGCTCTTGAGGTGGCAATGTACACGTTTCTAGAGAACCTAACCAAACGTTAGTCATAATTTTTTAATTAAAATTTTTTAATCAAAATTTATTAATGAATAATTTAATGAAAATTTTTTTTGGTAATTTTTTAAAGAATTTACAAGTAAAGAAAATAAAGCTTTACGTTGCCAAAAGGCAGAGCATGAATACGCTTCGGTGCCGTGTGGGATAATGGATCAATTTATATCATCAATGGGAAAAGAAAACAATGCTTTATTAATAGACTGTAGATCTTATGAAAGCAAATTATTTTCTTTGAACGACCCTGATATTTCTGTGTTGGTTGTTAATTCAAATGTAAAGCATCAGCTTGAAGGAAGTGAATATTCTAGTAGACGAAAACAATGTGAAGATGTTGCTAGAATAATCGGAAAGAAGTCATTAAGAGATGCCACATTACAAGATCTTCAAAATAATGAAAAAAAAATTGATCCAGAATCATACAGAAGAGCTAAGCATGCGATTACTGAAATAGAACGAACACTTCAAGCTTCAAAAGCATTGTCTGATAATGACATGACAACTTTTGGACAATTAATGAACCAAAGTCATGATTCACTAAGGTTTTTTATTTTTACAATTCTTTTTTAAATTAATTTTAAACTAATAGAGATGATTTTAATGTGTCCTGTGCCGAGCTTGACTCTTTGGTTGAAATTTCAAGAAATTCTAATGGAGTTTTGGGAAGCAGGATGACTGGTGGAGGTTTTGGAGGGTGTACAGTAACACTAGTCAAAACTTCACATGTAAATGAAGTTATAGAAAACATTAAGGTATTTTTTGTTATTCTATAAAAATTTCAAGCTTTTAAAATCCAAATATTTGTTGATCAAATAAATACTTGGTTAATTGCATTAGATAAAAGTTAAGAATTTATTTATTTAGCAATAATTTTAAAATTAAATCTTCACAAATAACAAGAAATTTAATCTCTAATTAAAATTAGAATTTCAAAAAAAAACAACTTATCTTTGAAAGCTTGATGTCAAAAATGACTAGAAATTGAGAGATTAAAATTTAATTAAACTTTTTTTTAGAAAAATTACAAAGGAGTGGCTTCTTTTTACGTTTGCAAGCCGTGCGAAGGTGCCCGTCAAATTCAATAAAAAAAAATTTTAGATAATTTTTATTTTAGATGATTAATATATTTATAAAGATTGTTTTTGATATTTGTTGAACATCATTAATGGTAAAATAAAAAAATTTATTTCGAAAATTAATGATTAAGATTTATTTTTAACGAATGGAAGAATTTTTTAAGTCTAAATTAAAATATACAATTAAAAAAACAATTCGATTTTTAAAAAATTGCATTTAAATATTTTAGTATGGCCTTTGAAAGTTAAAAAAAAATTATGACATTTATCAAATAAATTGATACTATCAATCAATCTAATAAAACAAATTGTCATATTTTAGATTTAAACATTTTTATTATTTAGACGAGGTTTATTATATACAAAAATTGTAAAATAAACAAATTTTTACCGGTTTAGTTATTAGTAAATAACCTAGAATTTTCAATCGATTAGAGCACTCAAAATTAATACACTCAACGCTGACATTTTTCGATCAAGCTCAAAATTTTACATTCAAATATTGAATTCAACATTATTACAAAATAAAAAAAAATATTTAAAAAAAATATATATCCAAACAAAAAAATCAGAAATAGGTTTTTAGAAAATAATAAACAGTACTATTTAGTAATCAAGGAAAATTAATTAATTAGTTTGAGAAATAAAATTTTATCAATTAAAACTCATTGATTGAACTCGTTTTTGTCATAATTTTATTTTTCAATGTTGATCGAGCGGTTAGGACGGTTTCTCCAAAAGCTCAATATCCACCATTTATAAATGATTAACGCTGCAGTTGTCTCTTAAAAATTGAAAAAATTTTTAAACAAAACTTTAAAAAAATAAAAAGCAAATTTTATTAGAATTTTTTTCTTTTGCTTAATAAAAATTCAACTTCAATATATTTTTTTTCGGTATAAAAAAAATTTAAATATTGACTAAAAATCTAAAATCTAAATCAATATCAGAAAAGAAAAAATATCATTAATTTAAATACTTTTTATGTTTTGTTTTAAAATTCCTAAAAAATTTTAGATTCTGAAGAAACAAAATTTCAGTGAAAGAGACTTTGTAATAACACTAGAAGGTAGGGTGCCATTTTGACATTTTTTTCTAATGCTTGTACCTTTGGAATAGCTCATTAATTTCTTGTTAATATGAGGGTCTAGATTTTAGCTACCAAATTAAAAAAAATTATGAGAATTCAATGATCATTGAATTTTTAAAGCTCGAGCTTTCCAAAGATACAAGCATTAGAAAAAATTGTCAAAATGATACGGTACATTCTAGTGTTATTAAAAAGTTTATTTAATTGAAATTTAGTTGATACATTTTTTGATTTTTTTCCAAAATTTAAGATTCCTACTATAACACTGATCCCCAGTATCAGTTCAGGTTTGTAAGTTTTCGGAAAAATGAAATTCATAAAGAACAGAAAACAAACTAAATTGAACTCTTTGCCCCTTTTAACACTCAAATTCCAGAGGAGTTTTTTCGACTCTTTGTGTAGCCTTTTCTTTTTACTTTTTATTCCATGAAAATAAGCATATTTTGCAGCAAAAATTTACTAATTTTTTTATTTTAGATTTTTGATTAAAAAAAAAGTTTTCAAAAATGATTAAATCCATTTAACTAAAAGCAAAGAAAAAATGTAACATAAAGCGTCTAAAAAACCCATGTGGGTTTTTGCCGATATTAACTACTAAGGTCCTCTTAATTTAGAAGAAAATTTAGAGAGGCTAAACCAGGCAAGTCTAAAAGACAGAAAAATCATATCTAAAATAATTTAAAAGCTTAAATTCATTAAAATTGAATGGGTTATATGTCAAACATTTAGTTTGATTTGAAACTTTTATCAATAAAACTCGAAAAAAATTTACAAAAGAAGTTTAATTTATTTCTCTTGAAAAATTAATACTAAAACATTTCTAAATTACTGATTAGTCTTTTAAATCAAATTATTATTCAAATTTTACACAATACATTTATTGTTTTTTTAAAAAATTTAAAATTAAAATTAAAAATTTATATAGTAAATAATAATTTACAACAAAAAGAAAAATCTTAAATATTTAAATAAATTTAGATAAAAATGAATTACTTTATAGATCCGATTAGAGCAAGCGTGCTGGGATTAGCAGATTTTTCGCTATCAATTGAAATATTACAATTTTCTGGATCAATTTGATTTCTATTTTCCAAACTATTAAGAGTATAATTTGACTTAATCTCTGCACACTGTTGCTTTTCACTTTTATCATCCATGATACTGTTTTCAACAGAATCAGAAAATTTAATACTTTTTGAAACCTTGAGCTTTTTGACCGAGCTGCCAGTGAGTGCTTTATTACTGGCACTTTCTCTGTCGCACAAGTCTGTTTTTGAGCACAAGCTGTCCTCGTCGTCTTCATCCTCTTTATACTGAAAAGCACTAGCAGCACTTAAGCTTGCTAAGCCTATCGATTCACTAATACTTGGATTATTAACAATTTTTGTTGATATGAGTTTTTTTATCGAAGTTTCATTCAAACGCTTCGATGAGCTGGATGAACGTCGGGTAGAGACCTGAGAAGACTTGGTAGTTTCAAGTCCTGTTTGTACTGTTTCTGATTTAGTGTCTTCCAAATTTTCTATTAAATGATAGCTAGAATCACTTGAATAATTCGAGTCAGACATTTTGTTCAACACACTGGTTCCAGTGCCGGTTTCACTAAAAACAGGTGTAAAACATATCCCTGATTTTTTTGAATTTTTTCGACTTTTCGAGTCTTTTTTGCACAATTCGACTGAGCCGCAAGTATTTGCACATGTTTGAACCTTTCTCTGATTAAACTTAAGCCCACTGCGTCTACGATTTGACGTAGATCGTGTTCTAGATTTAGATTTAGACTTTGCACTATTGTTTGAATTGGAAGCCATGGTTATTGTTACATAAAGAGGAGTTTGTTTTAATGAATTTTTTTTTGCCTTAATTGATGTCGAAGTCGACTGGGTTGAGACCACAACACTGTCAGGTTTAGGTTCTATAGCGGATATTGGAACGGTTACTGAATTAGCCGGGTTATTAGTAGAAACAGGCTGACCTGCACCACTGGCCAGATTGAATAGTGTTAAATTGTTTTCTATGTTTTCATCTTCAAATTCTAAGCGAACTCCCCCATTGTTATTTGTAGTAACCCCACAGCCGCCACTTCGACACAGAGAAATAGGAACTACACCGTATACGTAAGCCAACAAAATTGGAACTCCGATTCCAACGGCTAGCGCTGCTACCACTGGTGCTATCAAGATTGTTCCGAATACAGTGCCCACTACAATTAAATTTCGTTTGTGTTTTTTCATTGATTTGTAGCGAATATAGACCTTTCGGCCAGACCATATTGGAAGACCTATTAAAATAGCTGGCACGGCTACACCGGCTATTAATGCGATTCCGACTGGGGCACCAATTAATGTACCTTTTTTTTTAGAATTAAAATAAAAAAAATTAAATTTTTTAATATTTATTTTTTTAAAAAATTGTTTTTCTATCGTTTAATAAATTATTTTTTTTGTATGTGAATGAAAAAATCTTTGGACACAAAGAGATTTTAACATTTTCAATTAAATTATTAATTTAATTTAATTTTGCTTAATTCTAGCCGTTGAAATGAATTTATTATTCAGATAGATATTTTAAATTTAAAGGAAAAATTTTGTGAGACAAATATTTCAATTTGAAATTTTGATCAAAAAAATTTTTTTTAATTTTTCCAACCTTCAAATGAATAACTCAATAAAAAAATTCTCTAACATTTAATTTTTTTGTATTAAATTACATAAATATTACATTGTTATTTCAATAAAACACGCTATGTATTTTATTAATTGATTGAAATTTTATGAAAAGCTCAAGAAAATTTTAAAATAAAATTCAAATGAAATAAAATTTATTAGAATAGTTTTTTAAAAATTTCAGAGTTAGGGATTGAAAAATTTAACACTCAAAGGACCGGCGATGTCAATTTAACCCTTTTTCAAAAATTAAAATTTAATTTTTTAGCTAACGATTAATCATATTTACGTGTTTTTATATTTATTTTAAAGCTTTGATAACAGCCTTTTAAATATTCTAATTTTCATGTAACAGACTTTTAAAAAACTAATATATCATTTAAGTTTTTGTTAAAAATAGCCGGACCTTTGTGTGTTAAAACAGTCAAAAGTTTTAAATTTTGCTACGCGTACTTAAAATTAAATTAAATTTAGTTTTTTTGGTATTTTGAATTTCAGAAACAAAAAGAACAAAAATTCCTACTTTTTTTTATTAATTAAAATTTATTAAAATACAATATATTTTAAAGAATACTGCGCACTTTGTTGCAGTTTTTTTTACATAAAATAAAATTTTATTTTAATTTTTTTAGGTAAACAAAATCAATAATAGATTTAAAACTTGCACTTAGTTGCAGTATTTTTTTAAATATATTATATTTTAGTAAATTTTGATTAATAAAAAAAGTAAGAATTTTTGTTCTTTTTGTTTCTGAAATTTACAATACCGTTTTTCTCCCATTGAGTAAATTAAGGTAAAAAATTAAAAAATAAATGTACCATTTCAATTATATCCCATTTTTGTCGAGAACCGATGGGGGGATATAATCGCACGATGGCTGTATTTTTAAAAAGCGGCTTTGTGAATTTTGGAACAAAAAAACAAAAAAAAAAATTTTAAATTGTAATAACTTTTTTTCCTTTGTTCTAAAACTGGTTCTGTAAAATGTATCATGTGATACATAGCGTGTATCACCGATATTTGATATCTGCAAAAACTATGCAAATCTGCAAAATAGTATACGCATTAAATTTTAGGTGATACATGTTATGTATCAAATGATACATTTTACAGAACCAGTTTTAGACCAAAGGAGTTATTACAATTTAAAATTTTTGCTCTTGTTTTTTTGTTCCAAAATTCACAAAGCCTTAAAAAGCTGCCATTTCTAACTTTAAAATTTAAAAATAAAATTTAAAGGATATTATTAGACTAGATAAAAGAATGACATCATTATTTCTTTAATTAATGTTTTAACAGATTTCAATGTATTTTTCTACTCGCTGATATAAATCATAAAAGAAAAAGATAAATTTAAAATTAATCTTATTATTAAAATGAAACACAGTGTGAAAAAAGTTAGCTTACTTTATAAAACTTAAAACAGTTTTTGAAAATAAAAAGTGTTGGGAACCGTACAAGAGGTTAAAAAGGCTTCTTATTTAAAGGGACGAAAAATATACAAATATTAAATAAAAATCACTAAATTTTTTTCAATTTTTTTTTAAAAAAAAATGAAAATTTAACATTTTCAAGAAAAATATTTTTTTTTAAAAAATTTTTTAATTTTTTGAAAATTTTCTGGTCAGACCGCCAATTTAGACGGCCAATTTATTCAAAGAATATTGAAACTGATTATTTAATATTTGACTTTGCAGAAGAATACCTTATAATTTTATTACTAAATAATAAATTAATCCTAATATGTTTCAGTATAAATAAGAATTAAAAAAAAAAGAAGCATTAGACTAGATAAAAGAATGACATCATTATTTCTTTAATTAATGTTTTAACAGATTTCAATGTATTTGAGTGAAATGCTAATTTTCAGATATTTTTTGATATATTTATTTTTTAAATTAAGTCCCTAAAAATATTGGCCCAAAAATATAAAATAAAATTTTTAATTTTTGAAAAAGTTTTTTTTTATCTGTAATATCGCGGTGTTTACTGAAATAAATAATAATAATAATATTTGATAGACCTAAAAAAATTTTAAAATTTCACTAATGTTCAGTTAGATTACACTCAAATTTAATAAACTAATTTAAATACTAAAATGAAAAACAAATAAAATTACCCAATTGCCACATAATTTTTTTTTTTCGACTCCAAGGTTTTTTTCCCCAAAATGTACATCCAGAAGGACTCAAATAGTGCAAATCACTTATTTCTTTCATGCAAAGCCAACAAAATTCGCATCCACAAACTGGACAAGTGATATGATTACAAGAGCCATCGTCCATTTTGACAATTAATGCTTGACATTTTGGACACTGCTTTATTTCTTCTCTACACCAATCGCTATTTCTGTTATTCACAGAGTGAATAGCACTAATGCTAGCCCAATTTTGATTGACACCATTTGACGACGATTGACTTGTATATGAGTTGGATCGAGGCAATAAATTTTTTGATTTTACGGTAGAATTCGATTTGCTCAGATTGGACTCGAGATTTTTTAGTGCAGCGTCTTCACATGTCAAATTGGGATGCCAATACTGTTTACAATGATAACAAAACGAGGTATTACAATTTGGCCGTTGGCAATACAATTGAGGACAATTGGCACATCCCGAGGCTATAACTGCATATGTGCAATCTGGCGCTGGACACCAACGAGTATCCGGTATGGACACCAAAACTCTTCTCACCATAAACTCCTCATATTTGCATATTAACTGAATCCATTCATCTTTTTTTTGGCTATTTTCTTTTATCAATGAGTTTGTCGATTTTGGCGAGTTGGAGCCCGATTCGGAATCTTTTATGTGCATTCGAAGAAGCTTGTAAATGTCGCTTGGGTGCATTTTTTCGTTGCATTCAGGACATGTTATTGATACGCGCGATTCGGTTATTTGATATTTAAGATACTGTCGTAGACATTCGCTACAAAAGGAATGATCGCATGTCTCTATTGGATACATAAAATTGCCGGAGCCGGCGTCATTTTTGTCAAATTTTAAATAGCACAATTGACACGTGAGCTCGTCCTCTTCGTTCTTTGGTGTTTCGTTTTTTGTCAATTTTTTGGGAGTTGTTTGCTTGGCTTCGCTAGGCGAGTGACCCATTATGCTCGAGCTTCGCTTCGAAGAGCCAGAATTGTTGAATCGATTGCGCAAAATTTCAACCACCGAACGTAAACGAGAGTTGATCGGCTGCATTCTGTTGTTGTTCGACGTTTTTCTTGCTGATTTTGACGATTTGTTTTTGCTAAAATGATACGAGTCGATTTTGTCATTGCTGAGCGACTTGCGATCGATGATCTTAAGTACTTGGCCTCCGTCATCATCTTCGTCCACATTTGACGTTTGTGATGATTTATTCATTATTTCAGGTAGTTTTCATTAAATTAATTTTTAATTCTAGATTAATTAAAAAAAATATAAAGTTAATAAAAACAAATCTAGTTTTAAAAAATTGTATCTTTAGCCAAAAGAGCAAATAGTCTTTTTTAGGACATTTTTTATTTAAATATGCTTAATCTAAGACAAATAGTTTTCTTGATTAAGTTAACATTTTTTTATTTGGAAAAAAATAAAAATGAATCGATTAACCAAATGTGTGTAGAGATTTGATAGCTCTTTTTCTCTCCCCAATTTATTTGACACATTTAAATCAAAAAATTTGAACCCTGCCCGATTTCAAAATTTTGATAAATAATTTTTTTTTTTTTTCATTTGAAATTTGATTACAAACTAAATAACTAAGTGTTTTTAAATCTTATCTTTGAAACGAGGTTAAATTTTTGTTGTCTATGCATTATATTTTCTAAAGCATTTTAATTCAATAGGTACCATGCCACATTTAAAACACTCTGCACTTCATTTGAATAATTTAAATTTTTTTTCTCTTTCTTTTAAATTTATTTTGAATTGAAAAAAAAAATTTTTTTCATACATCATCAACTATAAAAGAGAATAAATTGTTTCTTATTTAACCTTTAATTAATTGAACATTAAATAAAACAAAACTTACATTTTTTTAAATCTTGACATATATTTTTTTTTGAAAGTTAAAAGACAATTTTAGCTTTCTTTAAGTGCATAAATTCTATGATTACTATTTAAATTTTTTTTTTTCATCGAAAATAGTTAAACCAATTTTGTTTTAAAAACTTTAAATTCTAAAAGAAAATCAGGCATGCCTGAAATAAATTGCTCATTTTTATAAATAAAATAAAATAAAGCACAAATAGCCTTGATTTAAATTGAAAAAAATTTTATTTATATGTTGATTTGATTTTTTGCTTGTCAAAATTTGATTTTAACCTTAAGGTAGGCGAAACAAAGTGATTATCTCGAATCTCAAGTTTGTTTTTTTTGTACGCTTTGGGTTATCACTCTTCCAAAGCTTTAAAATAATAAAACAATGCAAAAACATGTTTTTAGTTTATTTTAAAAAATAATACTCATCGATTATTTTGATTAAAACTGGTTTCATTATTTCTTAGCATTTAAATACCAATTCTCAATTTCCATTTTACTGAAAAGCATTAGTACACATTAAAACCTCTCTTACATTCATATTAATCATGCTTAGATCCAAATAGAATATTAATAATTAGTAGAACCTTATTCGCAAAATGCAAAAGCTTGAGAATAACAACAAGTTGCTTTAGAATTGAAACTTTAAAAAAATTTATTTTTTTGAAGATTAAAAAAAAATCATCTAAATTTGATTTAAAATTAGCTTAAATAAATTAAATTAAAAATTATTTGCTTGACTTATGTAGCAATGAGATTTGCATTTCTTTTGAATTTTAAAATTTTGAATTTGTTGAAATTTCTTTAAATTAACAGGAATTAATCCTAAATAAAATGTTCTTAAATAAAGAGACTTTAGAATATTTGAATAAAAAAAGTTGCATAAAATTTTGTTTCTTTTAAAAAAACAAAAAAAAAACACAGTTGCAGATTACGCAACAATAAGAATGGTTAACGAGAGTCTTGACCTAACCCAGATTTATTTATGCAACTATTTTGTTTTTTAACTTATTTTTATTTAAAAGACAAGTTATAAATTTAAAAAGATATTAAATTCAGCGACAAAATTTAAAAATTAATTTAAAGACAATTTTTAAGATCAGACATCTGCCTAAATTTTGACTAGTCAAGTTTGATATTTTGAACAAATAAAAATAAAAAAACATGAAGAAATTAGTTGCAAATAAACATAAAAATATTTTTGAACATAATTAATGTTAAAAATAAGTGGAAATATAATAACACAAAATTAGTCAATAGCATCATCTAGTCTAATCACAAACGTCATCTATGTCGATAACTAATTAAAATACTTGTTAAACTGATGTTAATACTGAATAAAAAAAATTCTATTTTATTTAATTGCATGAATAATTTTTCTCTACTTCACAAAGTTAAAACTAATTCGTGGGATTTTTTTTAAAATATAATTCTGGTTGTTAAAAAATCTTAACACAATCAACAATTTCAAATGCATTCCTTAATTATATATTTATAAACTTGAAAATTTTAATAAATTATAAATCTTGATTATGATAAACAAGGTATTTCGCAAGATCATGCCTATAAATGTGAAACAAGTTTATGCTTGAGAATAAATCATATAGGCTAGGCAGATTTATTTGTCTTAAAAAAATTTTTTTTCAATTATTCAATTTCTAAATTAAATGACAAATTTTTACTTTTTTATTAATTTAAAAATAAAAAAGCTTTTTTTTGCTAGTAAATACGAATTGCAAGAGAAAAAAAAAAGCAAAATTTACGCTGTCAACAATTTCATTATTATAACAAATTAAAGATATCTTTTGCTTGAAACCCTCAAATGTGTTTGGATTTGGCTAGATAAGCATCTAGCGATTTGTTTGTATTAGCCACATTTTATGGATAAAGCCGAATCATGAAATTTGCCTCATAAACAAATAAAATCTAATTTTTTAGCCTAGTTAATAATAATTTTTTTTAAGCAATTAACAATCATGAATATTTTTTTGTTTCTGATCAAGGCTATTTTTTAGTCAAATAAAAATTGTACTTAAATTGAGATAAATTTTTATTATTAAAAAAAAATATGCTAAACCATTTGACCTCTTTAGATGAAAGTATAAGATAATAAAAAAATAAAAATTGTTTGAAAAATTTTTATTCTGTATATTAGGAAAAAAATCTAAACCACCACAGAGATAAATCATTTGAAACAAAACATATATTGGCTTAAAATTAGTGAATTCTAGTAAAGCCCAGTAAGAGTCGAATTACAAAATATTTTTTGTAACAAAATCTAATATAAAATTTTAATTTGATCATATTTGAATGTAATTATATTTTAAACCTATTCAATTTTCTCTTTTTTTTCCTAATTACAAATATATTTTTTTTATTTAAAATATTAAAATTTATTTTTTAATCAAATCAAATATGTATCTAAAATATAATAAAAAAAACAACATTTTCTTACGAATAAAGTAAAAAAGTTTACCAAAAACTTCTGAATTTGCTAATTAAAAAAATATTGTTCTGATTTTGACGCAATAGGCAAAATAATTGAATAACTTTTCCCCATGTCTCAAAAGCTATTTTGTGTATAGATCTTATGAAAATCATATTTTCAAAATATTTTTTGAAATATAATCAGCTTAAAAATTGAGCTTTTCTTAGCAAACAAAAGCGTAAAAATATTTTTTGAATTTTTTAGAGCTCATTTGGAAGAATGCTTTGCTAAATAGAACTCAATATTCAACAAAAAAAACTCTAAAAAAAGCTCAAATATCCAATAGTTATTTGTAATAAAAGATCTAGAAATAAAATAAAAATAAAAAATTTTTATTGATCGTTTAAATTATCTAAAATTTTCAATTTAGAGAGAAAAAAATGCTTCTCTAACCATAGCTTACTTGACAGAATATTTTGTCTACAATAGACAACAAAATGTCATGTAGGTATGATATGTGAATGGCTTGATGTAATCACTTCCACAAAGTTCAGTGATAAGCTCTCTTTTATTCTAAATACTTATTAATGATTTTTTAAACAAGCGAGGAGCATATGATTATCATACCAAGTTAAAATTTTAGTTCGAAAAATAAAGATTCGAATTCAAGCTTGTCAGTAACTTGGTTACAAAATTTAAATATTGAAAAATTCTGCATGATGAATAATGGTTCGAAAAATCCAAACCAAACCAAACAGTACTATGAAAATTACCTAAATGGACAAACTGAGAGAGATATTCAAAAGTTGTGAGAATTTTAAATGTTTTGAGGATTCATTTAGAGTTAGCAAAAAGTACATAGTATCTATAATTACAGACAGACAGCTGAAATTTTAATTAAAAAGTTATAAATGATTTAATGAATTTTTCATGGAAATAAAACATTAAATTTTCTAAGTCGCACAAAAGACGTATGTGGAAAGGGCAAAAGTAAAAATTCTATTCATCGTAATTATTTTTTAAAAAGTCATATTAGGGGTTAAGGCTTGGAATAGACTAGCTCAAGCTCAAATAAAAACAGTAGCCAATTAATCCGATAAGTTAAAAGAGCATCATTTTAAAAATATCAAATTTCCTGCCAAAGTTTCTTAAATTTAATGTGAAAGAATCGCATTAAAAATAATGACATAATTTCGTTACTTTAAAAATTAATCTTAAAAATTAAATTCAGCATTTTTTATTACTTAAATTAGTTTAGATTCTTTTTTAAAGTCAATTTTTGCAATTATAACAAATATTGATAGTTTAAAAAAAATAATCAAAAATCAGATTTAAACCCATTTTACTTAGTCACATTAGTTTTAAGATCTTATTTTTACTAATATTTAGGCACCTTATGCGATGAAATTATGTTTTTTTTTTAGGAAAATTTGTTTTTTTATTGTTTATCTATATAAAAAATCAGATGACTTTAAATTTGACTTTTGAACAAGTGTGTTAATAGTATAGCATAATATTCATTATCAAAATATAAAAGCAATGAAATTATTTTTAATAAAAAAAAATTTTATTAGATTAGATATATTTTATTAAATCTAGACTTTAATCTACTAAATGCTGACTGAATTATTTATGGATTAATTTCAATCAACACCTCTAGTAATCAGATTCATTTTTGTATTAAAATGATTACGAAACAAAATAATTTGATTTTAAAAAATAACTGCGAAATATTCAATTAAGTATTTTTTCAACAAAAAAAAATAACTTCAACACCCCATTTACCTTATCAATTAGATACCTATTGAAAAAATAATATGCACCAAACATACCGTTTACTTTTTTGAATTTTTTCTTAATACCTTTTACTTATAATTCATAATGTTATATTTTATCATCATTGATTTTGTTATATCTATACCTAACAAATTAAATATTTATACCTTATGAATTCTAATTTTGACTTTTTATTTAACTTAAAATGAATTTGATAAAAATTACTGTAAATCTTAAAAATAAAAAAGAACCATAAATCTAAAATCATGTTTTCAAATAAATGATTATTTTAAAAAAATATAAAATATTTCTTTTCGATGAGAAATTGTCATCATTTAAAATGCTTTCATTTTTTTGTTTTATTCCATGAATTTTTATTAATAAATTAAAAATTTTAAGTACGAGAAATTAATTTTCTAAAAAGCTGTTGAAAAATTTAGTTTTCGTGTTACAAGTTTTCTACATTATAATCTAAATGATAATTTTTAATCTAAAATCATTATATAATGACTATTAAAATTTAATTTCACTTTTTCGAGCGTTTATTTAGACATTAATTTAACAAAATTCTTCACTCGAAATTATTTAAGTATATAAAATTAATTAATTTTTAAGTAATTAGAAATCTTACAGAAAAACAATATCAATCAAGAGATTTATATACCTTTTTCAAATTTATTATTTCAAGACTAGTAATATTCATTAATATTGAAATTGTATAATCAATGTTATAAACACTGTTCAAATTTGCTCAAGTTTACCAAAATTTTCAGAAATAGATACCGAAAAAGTTAAGCGAAATTTTAAGCTTTTGAATTGAATTTAATCAAATTAAATAAAAAAATTATTTAAAATTTCAACTTTCTTGAAGATGATTATGAATATTCTATTCAGTTATTAATTAAATTAGAAATTTTTTTTAACTTAAGTCCCATTAATTAATAATAAAAGTTTCTTTCATCTGACAATCCTTTATTATAATTTAAAGGACATTTGAACCTAAAAATCTAACTTTGATTTTTCATTTTTATAAAAAAACATTATGATATTTGAATTCTACGACCAAAAATACATAATAATTCACTTGATTTTTAATTTTTAAATTATGTCCTCATAATCCTCATGTCCTCATCATCCTAAAATTCATAATCTCCATCTTCATTTAAATGATCTTTTGTGTACGATATAGCTTGCTTAATTTGATAAACGCCCAATGTTAATAAGCATATGCAAAGAAATATTAATTTCAATAATCTTTTTAAAATAAATGGTTGCTAAATTTGTTTAATTTTTAACTTTTAACTCAAGCGGATTTTGAAGGAAACAAAAGGGACGGCTGAAAATTTGTCAGTTTGTAAAATTTTTGATGCGCTTTCTGAATCATGGTCGATCTTATTGTAAAAATTAAGGGAATGAATCAAAACTCAACTTTGAATTCTAAAAAAGTCGATTTTTCTTATTATTGTGTATTACTTGGCCAAAAATAATTATAATAACTATGATTTTATTATACTATTGTAGCTAAGACTCAGCTATCAATAGACGGGTCGAATATAATATCAAGCTTTTGTATTTATTAGTTATATGAATTTGAATACTATTAACTTTTTTGAATTGGTCAACTTCCGGCCCCTAGTACCCAAAGAGGACATCATTTAAAAATTAAAAATCAAGTGAATTATAATGTATTTTTGGTCGTAGAATTCAAATATCATAATGTTTTTTTATAAAAATGAGAAATCAAAGTTAGATTTTCAGGTTCAAAATGTCCTTAAAAAAAGTATAAGTCGGTCTTTTATGAAAAAAGTAAAAGGTATGCTAGTTAACTGTAAAGTTTTTTTATTAAATAAATCATTTCAGTATTACAAAATAAGGAATAATTATGGGGGAAACAAATATTATATCAACTAGGTTTAACCCGTTGCTCCGCTGCCGGAATAATAATAATAAAAAAAGAGATTAATTGAAAAATTTTTGGCATATGTCTGATATGTGAACTGTAAATTATGT
>VANL01000719.1:0-25061 GCA_006352455.1 Brachionus sp. 'Tiscar'
TTTTATTTTTTTAAATTTTTATTTATCAATAAAGGGAGAATTTTTGTTCTTTTTGTTCTAGAAATTCACAATACCCACGGCATCCATTGTGTTCTTATTATATTTTAAGTTTTACTATCTTCTCTAATTATACATCTTATTGAATAACTTTAACACTCAAAAACTGGATGGTTTTTTTCGATGTTACGTCTTGTTTTTAGTTAAACTAAAAAAAAATTCCAATTATAACTAAAAAAATTTATAATCAAAATTCTAAAATCAAAAAGTATTAAAATAATTTCTTTTTTTGCTGCAAAATATGCTTATTTTCATGGAATAAACCTAACAAGGAAGAGTCGAAAAAAACCCTCCGGTCTTAGAGTGTTAACAAATATAATATTCTATGAACTTATTGAAAAAAAATTAGAAATGAAAAATTAAAAAAATTAAGATAAGTGATGTCTAATTTTTTATTTTATTACATTCTGAAGATAATTTCAATATTCCAATACAGAGTTGGTCAAGAGTTAAAGCCATAAAGTCAAAGTCAAGTCTGGACTTTGACTTTAAATTTTATTTTTTTGAAGTCAAGTCTGGACTGTCTAACAGTTTAAAGCTTGAAATATGTCTATTATAGTGTTCATATAATTTTTTTTAGAGCAAGGAATGAATTTGGAAAAAACAACAATTAAATGTTGCTATATCAAAACTAAAAAGTTATCAAAAAATTTCTTAAGCTTAAATATATCTAAATATTCATTTTCATAATTTTTTTATTAAGCAAAAGAAGATTTAAAGAAGACTTGAGTGGACTCAAGTCAAAGTCTGACTTTGACTTCGACTATTTACGATTCTGACTTTAAAGTTTGACTTTGTTCCAAAATTAACAATACCTGTTTCTCAAACTAAAAAAAATATATTTTAATATAATAATCTAGTTAAACATCTTAACTTTGAAAACCAATTTATTTAAAAAATTATTGAAAAAATTACAGTCTAAGTTTATTTATCATGTTCCTGCAAATGAAATTTACCTTATTATTTTTAGACTGCTTGTCAGGAATTAAAAAAATCAGAAAATTCTTCATGTCTTCAAAAAATTGACTGGAATTTCCAAAAAAATAATTATCAAGATTGGATTAGAAATTTTGCAGAAAATTTGATTCAAAGCAATATAGTTAACGATAATATAAGCACAAGATTCCTAAAAGTCTTTGATATCAAGGTAAGAAAAAAATTAGTTTAATTATTTTTGAATAATTTTTTAAATTTTAAGCCTTATATCTGTGAATTATTTATTTTAAATTACATTAAAATTTCCATCGAAAATAACGCTGAAATCAGTTACATAGTTGGCAAAAATATTAGTTGTTTTTTTGAACAAAATCATACAAAACACTTGAATGAAATTTTATCACTTCAAAAAATAAAAGCTATCAAGTTCTATCTGAAAATTATTGATTATGTTAAAAGTGAATCTATTTTAAAAAACGAGTATTTATTTTGTTAAATTTGAATACTTTTTTCAAAAATTTGATATTTGTAAGAAATGCTGTATTTTGGTTGAACAATGCTCAATTTTGGAACTGCATCGACTTTCTAACTCTGGCCGATTTTGCCCTTCAAGTGTCAGAAAACTTTACAGCAATTTATTATGTTGAAGTTTGGTACAATAAAATTATGTAAATCATTTTTTGATGATTTTTTTCTAAATTTCAAATACTTTTTGATTTAGTTATGGTAAAAAAAAAGGCTTCAATATTTCAAACTTTGAAATTTTCAAATCTAATTTGAGATCAATCGAAATCTTGTTCGAGTGCTTTCAGAAAATTGGTGAAAAAAATGCTCTTGAAACTGAACTAGTGTATTTGGTCCATTCAAGTCAAAAGTGAAAATTATATCAAAAAAATGACTTATAATTTAATTTTTTCTTTACCTAAATTAGTTACCTAAATTTTTTAGAGCGCGATGACAATGAGCAACAATTGGTATGGTTTGACAATTATTTAAGCCAACCAACTGAAAATCACGATACTTTAAATACTAGAGCAGGTCTGATAAAATCCCTTAGGAGTAACGGTTTGAATTTCCTTCAGAATTATGTTGTAAAAGATCACGATGATGAAAATTATTTTACAGAGTCGAAATATTCAAATTCTTTCATGCTTGGTTTATGGGAAGATTATGATTTTAAAAATGAATCAATCACAGCATCAAACTTTAATGAGAGTTTAAATAATTTATATCATCCTGAAAATCAAAAAAATATTTTTATCATAGATATGGCAATTTTAAATACTCAAAAATATTTGGAATCAATTTTTAGCGATCTTAATTTAGATAATTTATTGCAACATCAAGTTGATGTTTCAATTATTAAATTGTATAATTTGGAAGAGTTGAAAAAATTTCTTATAGCCTTAAAAAATCCTCAAAATAATGGATATTTTGAAACGATCTTACGGACACTATTTCATTATGAAAATTATGAGATAAAATATTTTATGGGAAATTCGAATTCATATTCACTTTTTGACAATTTACTAAACCTCAGACTCAAAAGTACAGATATTTTTTTGAAGAAAAATGTTCAAAGTTCCAAAATTAACGATTACGAAGAAAATTTATTCGAAAAACTAATTGATAATTCAATATATTTTAAAGAATTTGAGGTAATTCATTTAATTTTAATGTAAAAAATGATATTTAAATTTTTTCTTTTTTTTCTATAATTAATCTAAAAAGGTTTTTTTTTTATTTAATTTTTTATGACTTTTTTTTGAGCTTTTTTTATCTTACGGAAAACATCAAAAAAATTTATCATTTATTTTTTACACTAAACACTGGAAATGTCTAATTATAGCATATTACTTGAGTCCATATAATGCATAAAATAAATACTGAGTACAAACAATTCGACACACTTTTTTTTGGGTATGAATGTAAGATGAGTGGCATTCACGTAATTATTGACTCATCCTTCATTATTCCACTATTTTTTTCCTATATTACACTTCAAATATCAAAGAATCTTTCAATAAAAGCATCTGAATTAATAATTTTTATCCCCAATAAAGCATCAGTGTCAATCTTGCTACTTTTGGCAATTCATCCATATGTTAATTCCAAAAGCCATGTTTTTTTTCTGTTAAAATCTAATCTAATAACAAATATGTCAATCCTCGAAAGAAAGACATATTTTTAATCAAGACGAAAAGTTTTACAAGAATATTGAAAAATAGATTTTTTCAATACCTTGACCATATTCTTCCCCATATCCCTTATTTAATAAAATTAGAAACTTTGCAAAGATTGTGACTATAAAAATTAAATGGGTAAAATTGATTGTAGGATTAATTAAACTTGCTTGAACAAAAATATTTTAGATTAATTTAAAAATTTAAAATTGTGTTAAACATAGAAAAAGAGTTTGTTTAAGAATTAATAAAAATACTTGTAAATTAACTTTTACCCTCTTCTGCTTTAATTTCATTATAATTAAATAAATCACCTAATATATATTAGTAATTAATACTTTAAATTTTTCAATAACTCTAGAAAATGAAGATTGGTTTTCCAATTCATAAAAATTTAAATCGGCTAGAGAATTAATTAAATGAGAAATTTTTAGTTTTACTAAGAAATTTTAACATATCCCTCGTTGGATTATGCTGCACCACAAGCTAAAAATGATATATGTATTAGAAATTTTTCAAAATTAAATTGCAGAGCTTTTGCACAGATTACATTTTGGATGACCCATACTTTGTATCAGCTGATAAATTTTAAAAAACAAGTTTTAGACCTATGAAAAAAAAGATATTACAATTTAAAATTTTTGTTCTTGTTTTTTTGTTCCAAAATTCACAATGCCCTTTTCGACAATGCACCAAAGTAAATCTCGCCCTTGCTAAATAATTTATGAACACATGGTCTAATTACGTAATCGTGGGTTAATGTCCGCATCAAACTCTGAAATTCTTAAATTAATGCATTATTAAGACTCAGAGTAAAGACAAAAAATAAAAAAATTTTTTTTGTAATTACTCATTTTGCGCAGAAACAAAAATTGGTTTATCTAATACACAATTTTTCATAGAAAGGTCATTTTTACATTAATGAAATGCGCAAAACAGTTTCATCACAATTAAAATGCGATTTAAAAGAAGCACAAATGCAGTATGTCAAGTCAAATTTAAAAAAAGCCAAATTTATTTTAAGAAATTCTATTGAAAAATTCGAAGCCTCAAAACTAAATCAAATAACTGAAAGAGAAAATTGTTCTGAAATAAAAAACTACATTAAAGCATTGGATTTTTACGGACACATCTTGAATGAGACAAAATCAGAAAATCCAAATTTTATTATTGAAAAAATTCTCGAAAAATCTATAAAATATATAAGTAGATTTAATTTGGAAAACAGTTCAGAAAATATTCACTTAATTGTTGAGTCGTTTTTTTCATTGGCAAAATTCGCTGATTCACACTTTCAAAACATAAATGATTATCTAAATTCTAAGTCATTTGAAGAGCATGCTGAGTTGGTTAATAAATTTCATATAGAAAGCAACAAAACCAAAATAATTGATCCAAAAAGTCATTTTAATATGATACTTAATAAACAGTATAATATAGACCGAGAAGAAATGGAAAATTTAATCGAAAATAAAGAAACATATCTTTGCAAATCTATAAATTATTATATGAATTGTCTGGAATTGGGATCTGATCAACAACAAGACAATTATTGTGTTTTTCGGCTAGTATCATTATGGACTCAAAATAATTCAAATTTAAAAGTAAACAAAACTGTTGAGGAAAAAATATTTGGAATTTCTAGTCATAAATTTATTATTCTAATTTACCAACTAGCGGCTCGTATGAGCTTGAAGTCTTTAAAATCAGATCAAGATTCTAATCAAAGGCTGTTTCAGTCAATTTTGATTGCATTGGTTACTAAAACAACTCAAAAACATCCTCATCATTGTTTACCAATACTATTTGCATTTTCAAACTCTCACAAAGACTTATTGCTGAGCAAATCAAGCGAAGAAGTCGGCAATTTCTTGAAAGCCGAAGACAGAGTCAATACCAGCAATTCTATTTTAGAAAAACTCAAAAATTCAGATTATATGATAAGAATAATTGAATCAATGAGTCATGTTTGTCATAGTTATATAGAACTGGCCAACACCAATATTTCAACAAGACCAAGAGCAAATGAATATTTATCATTTCCAAAAAATCTTTTAATAAACAAAATCAAAAATTTTAAACATACTAATGTGATTACCAATTCGATGAGCATCAATTCAAATGGCTGCTATGATGACTCTAAATTAATTTTCATTGTTAAGTTTGATCCAAGATTTAAAGTTGCTAACGGAGTCAATATGCCAAAAATTGTCCATTGTCTCGGCTCTGATGGTATTTTAAGAAAACAATTGGTAAAAGGTAAAGATGATCTAAGACAAGACGCTGTAATGCAACAGTTTTTCTCCACAGTAAATGATTTAATTCAATCGAATAATTCTAGTCGAAATACGATAGAATTAAATACAATGAGAACTTATAAAATTGTACCGTTGAGCCAGAAGAGTGGAGTTCTTGAATGGTGTTTGAATACAATCACTATTGGGGATTGGTTGATAGGACAAAATCAAGATGGTGGAGCACATAAAAAATATGAACCAAAAGACTTAAAGTTTGATGAATGCAAGCGTATACTGTATGAAGCTAGTCAACCAAATGGTATATGAATTTTAATTTTTTTAAAAATAAAGTAAATATAAGGCAATTAAAATATTTGAATATTTTGAACAGTATCTGAGAGTTTCAGTATCAGTCGGAACAGTATGACTCAGTCCTGCTCTGAACTATCTTTCACTCAATTCGAAAAGTTGATTCGAGACTGTTAATAGTTTAAGTTTATTCAAAGCCTCGTGATGTAAGATGTTGGAGAAAGTATCATATTTTTGTTTTAGTATTTAACAAGCTGTTGAATTTTGAATTATCTGTAATCTTTTAATTACTGAAAATGAGTTAACAGTGGGTATAGTAAAATCCAAAATAGATCTTATTAAAAGATTTATAAAGGTTTGCTAGAGTTTTTTAATTTAAGTCCCATTTATTATTTGACAAAATTTATAATTTATTAATTAATTTGTTTTATCTGAGCCGAGTTGAAGCTATTTCAAATTAAAAAATAAAAAATAAAAGTAAAATAAGTTAAAATATAATATTAGTTATTAGTTATAAGAAGCTATTAATAATAGAATTCTTTTGATAATTTATTTTGATAGGTTTTAATTAATTTTTTTTTCTTAAATAAGATAAATTTTTAATCATTTATATTATTTTTTCAAAAAATAGCTAAAAATTTTATGGAAAAATTTTTTTTTTTTCTTTTTGTCGAGTTTTTATTAAACTAGATTTTGTTTATTTATTAGCAGTCAAACTTACTAGATTAAATTTTTTTTCAATTAGCGGAAAGGAAAAAATCAATCTTCTTTTTGTTGACAAAGGAAGTATGTGACCAATATATTAACAAATTTTAAGTGTAAAATCACATGACAAGTAAAATAAAAAAAATAAATTAATCGATATATTATATCATATTAATTAGATTATTTAAAATATAAGTCAAATCGTTTTTAGAGTAAAACTTAATTAAAATAATATAAAGCAAGTTAATATTATCAAATATTTTTGTGTACTTTATTCTAATGACTTTTTAACAACACATAGTTCACGGAGCAAATCGAGTAATTCATATTCTTCCGAATTTTTGATTTCGAATCAAATTTTTCAAAAAATCATTTAATTCTTCTTAATAAAAATTTCCATGTTAAAAAAGTTAATTTTTTACTAATTTGATGACCAGCGTCCTTTTCGTGAAACCATAAATTCCTGAAATTTTATTTCTAATCGGCTAAATCATGAAAAATTATTGGAGATCATAATTAGAAGCTCGATTGAAAAAAAATTTTTATAAAATTTTTAAAAATTGATCATATTGATCTAGCTTTTCTTTTTACTACTGTTTTCTTTTAATTCGATAAAAAACACATAAAATATAAATTAAAATTGAAGTATTTTTATCTGATTTTTTACTTTAAAATTCTTGTCTTAAACTCTTTTTAAAAGGTCTAAAAAAATTAAATAAGAAGTCTAAATTGGAAGTATTTTTGGATGTCATTAGTAGATTCAAGCCTGTTTTTCGATATTTCTTTTTGGAAAGCTTTCACGATCATAAAGAATGGTTTGAAAGACGCCAAAATTTTACTAAAAGTGTGGCAACCTCTTCAATAGTGGGGTATGTTGTCGGTCTAGGAGATCGCCATGTTCAAAATATTTTAATCGATACAAGAAATGCAGATGTCGTACACATTGACCTTGGGATTGCTTTTGATCAAGGAAAAATCTTACCAATACCTGAAACAGTACCTTTTAGACTTACTAGAGATATGATAGACGGATTCGGTGTTTGTGCAGTAGAGGGTATATTTAAGAACTGTTGTGAATCAATTTTAGAACTTTTGAAAAAATCTCGTGAACAAATAATGACTATATTCGAAGTTCTTTTGTACGATCCGTTGCACAATTGGTGCCTATCACCCGCTAAAGCACTAATGATGCAGCAGGCTATTGAATTCAATAATCAGTCTCAAACAGACATTGAAGCAAGCATAATTCCAACTGCATCATTTGATACTTCTAATAAAGCAAACTGTACTCAACAAGTTTCAAAACCAGGTAAATAAGCTTTTTTTATTACCAATAAATATTTACCATAAGTCGATTTAAATAAAAGCTGAAAAGAATAAAATTGCCGAGAGAATACTTTTTCAAATAAAGCAAAAGTTACTTGGCTACGAAAATGGAGCACAGTTAAGTACTGATGGACAAATAAATTATTTAATTAATGAAGCAACAAATCCAGAGAACCTTTGTCGAATTTATGTCGGATGGCAGCCTTATTTATAATTTTTTTAATCTAAATTAAACTAATATAAAAGTAATTTTGTATATTTTTCATCAATAAATAAATAATTAATATAAAAATTTTTTTTTGTATTTATTAGAAAATTTTTTTTTTCAAAAAAGAGTTTTTTTTACAATTAAGTCATTCAAAATTCATTAGATTCTATTTGTTTTTGTTCAAATTTTTTGCCTTCAATATCAGTCTATAATCATCAAGACAATTTTCATGAATTTCTGTCTCATTAGTTTTAACAAACTCGTCAAGTGATGCAGTAATCTTATAATACTTTAAAATAAAATTTCAATAAAAAATTTAATTAAAATTTACTTGAGTAAAATCACGCAAAAAATAAACAACTTTTAGCGAATAATTATTTGTTTTTAATGATTTTGTATTTTCTTGATTTGTTTTTTTCTTGGGTTCTTTAGTAGGAGTCTCATCATCAATTTCTTGAATAATTGATTGTTCGTCTATTTTTTCTTTTAAGCTTTTTAATTTTCCACCATTCACTTTCTTGACAGTAGATGTTAAATTTTTAAATTCTTTCACGCTTCCTCCAATCCTAAAATAAAAAAGTAAAAAATCAAATTAAGTAATCTTAATATAGACCACGCATATGACAAAAAATGAATGACTCTTATTAGAGTTGAATGAGAGCCATAAACGGTGTCTAAATATTTATAAATGTAGCTAACAATTCATCCTCTAAAGTAGTTAAATTCGATGCTTTTTCATTAGACGCTACACTGATTGTCGAATCACAAACACTTTGCTCAACAGCTTCATTTGTTTTATGATCTAGCACCTGAAAATTTTCTGATTCTAAACTTTCAAAATAATCTTTTAGGCATTCTTTGATTGATGCATTAAAAATTTCATTTGGTACATTGTCAATTAGCCGATCAAAGCACATTTCAATCTGGCGTTTTTTCCCAGAATGAATGCTATCAAGCTCACCAAGGATACCTTTGCATTCTAATTTAAAATTTATAAAAGCCAAATCATCAGTATTGCACATAAAATCTGTTGCCATTTTTACAAATAAATATTCTAATTTGAAAAATTGAGTTAAGCGTTTTTGAATAAAAAAAAATGTTAACAAATTTCCAAAATTAAAATTAAAACAAGAAAGAAACACTATTGTTTGAGTTTGAGTTAGGTTTCATTAACTAAGCGGTTCTATGGTGTAACGGTTAGCACTCTGGACTTTGAATCCAGCGATCCGAGTTCAAATCTCGGTAGAACCTTCATTTTTTTAAATTTTTTTATTTTTATTATTATGAAAAATTAAGCAAATTTGATTGTAGCAAGAAAAAAATCTTTAAGATTTTCTAGTTATAAGGTGCTTACAACATCATAGCTTATTTTTTTATAATATCAATAGTAAATTTAATGCAAATTATTTGCTTTCGGCTTTTTTTCTACTAAATCTTTAAATAACTGGAGAACTCTTTTTCTTGAGCAAGGCATAAATTTTTTAAAATTTTGTTTCATTTGAATATAATTAAGAAAAAAATTAAAAAATTAACTAAAAAAGCTTGAAAAATAATTTTATTAATTGTTTAGGACTCAAATATTTTTTAAATTAGTTCAGAAAATGCATGATTGATAATCCGTTAAGTTTATTAATTAATACATTTTTCATAAACTTCATGTAATTTAAATTGAGTAGTTAAATCAGAAAAAAAATTAAAACAAAAAATCAAAACTAGAAAAATAAAGAAATGAATCCAATTCTTCAATCTTAATGTAAAAATAAATATTTGTTATGTTTTGTTAAATTTTTTAATTATATTTCTAAATAAACTTGCTTTTCCTGTCTAGATATTTAAAATCATTATGAACTTAATAATGGAGTTTATTCTGAAATAGTTCAATTTTAAATTTTTTCAATTTAATTATTAAAGATTGCTAATTAGAAATTTATACTACCTGTTAAAGTAATTTACATAATTTATAAAAATAAGTCTTTTTTTAGAATAAAAAGACAAAATTAACTAATTTCAAATTGTTATTTGTCAAATATTAAACTCTCTCAATTTATTTTTATTTCTATTAAGTTTCAGTAAAATAAATGCTAAAAATATAATACTTTCAATTAGAAATCATTTTTTTTATTTCTCTACCTATTAAATCCCATCGGCAGTCGCGACGTTTATATGTATGTTTTCTTTTAAGCAAACAATAATACAAAAATAGTGTTTATTTCAATTATTGAATCATATTAAGCCTTAAAATATTTTATTTTTATTTTTTTTTTGGTTTGAAAAAAAGTGATTTATTAGCATCCTGAATCTACGATTTTATATTAAAAAAGTCAAATATTGGAACTTTTTTAGATAAGTTTTTTGAATTATTATCTTAATCGTCTAAATAAAATAAAAAAATTTTCTTTAAATTTTACAATAATTTTACAATAGTTGAAAAAGTTATTAAGGTTTGTTGAGACTAAGCGGTCAAAAAATTTAAGTATCTTATCATAGAGAACTAACTGTTCCATTTTATTATTGTTGTGTCAATAGAGACGCGTTAAAAGAAGCTTGAATAAACTTTTTAAAATATTAAGTAATATTTAATATTTTAAAAAATTTAAATGAAACCTTTTTACCTATTTTTTTTGTAAAAAAAAGAGCTGAAAACAATTTTTTTAAATAAAAATAAGCTAAAACTAATTTAGGAAATTTTATTCTAAAATTGAAAGAATTTTTTTCTAAAAGCCTAACAGTTTTCACTTCCAATGAAAAAAATATTTAGAAAAAATAGAACAAATTTAATATTTATTTTATTTATTATTAAATTCAAAAAAATTTATCTTTTTAATTATGCTTTATATTTGTTGAAATGTATCAATAAATGTTTCACACTCGACTATGAATCCAGTAATTAGAGTTTAAATCTCGGTAGATTCATTTTTGGTTTCTATAAAAATAATTTTTTTTTTAATCTTTTAAAAAAAAATCAGAGAAGGTTCTATCGAGATTTGAACTCGGATCGCTGGATTCAAAGTCAAGAGTGCTAACCGTTACACCATAGAACCTCTAATCGATATTCAAAAATTAAAAAAATTACAACATCACATCTTAAATACGCATCCACTGTGTGGGTAACATCTAACAAGAAAGATAAAATTGCTTTCTCAACTTGATCTGTCAAGGGAATCAAAGGGCACATGAAAACAATCTCTGGTCAAACTTTTACCAATAAAATCTTTAACAAATAGAATAATTTACCACTGGAATAAGTTATTAAAGCTGAAACAGTTAGTCAATTCAAAATAGATACGATTCATTTTAGTTTGGTCTAAAGAAAGTTCAAAATAAATTCTTTTATTTCTTTTATTCAAAAATCTTTTAAAAGATAAGTTATCATTTATTTAATGATTATCTTGAATAAAATTTTTCAAAACAGTTTTTTTATTGCAAAAAAAAATTAAAATAAATTTTAGAAAAAAAATTTAAAATAATTAATAAAAAGATTGAGATTGAATTTTTTGTTAGCCATACCAAAAAAGAAAATATATTTTATAGAATTTTAACCATAAATTTAATATATAATAGGATAATTGCTTAAAAGTACAAAATATTTTTCGCCTGATTAACTTTTAGCACTCCAATTGTCGTCAGTGACGGAGCAAAGATTTTTCTTATTAAAAATTTATGAAAGAATCATATATGACAAACAAATATAATTTAATAATCAAATAATTTATGGTGATATTTTACCTCCAGATAAATAAAGTATATTTGTTACTTCATGATAATAAAGTTATTTCTTAATATTGCTTATTATTGAGAAGCGAGGGTGTTTTTTTTTAATTTACAGCAACCTTGAAATGATTTCAAATATTTAAATATCTGTCGATTAGCGCTTTCATTGTTTGCCAAGATTGATTCAAAAATTTCAATTTGCAATCTCTAAATATAAATTTATAGCAAACATTCGTTGATAGGCATTAAAAAAAAAAACTTATGCTCAAGTTGATTTTTCAAAAGGTAGATATTTTAAATCTTTTTAAGAAAAAAAATAATTTAGTTCAAATTTTTTTCAAATCATGGACTTAAAATTTTTTAATTAGCTTTAATTAACTCCATTAAATGTAATCATTTACATTTGGTTAGATCTTGAAAACAAAAGAAAAAACTTCAAAAGCTTTTTGTTTAAATTTTCTCTTTTTTTTTTTAATTAGCAGTTTAATTATTTAGCAAATCATAGTAAATAACTTAAAAGAGCTGTATAGCACAAGACATTAAAATTTTTTTGTTTTTTTTTTTTTTTGCTAGCAAACAGGTTTAAACTTTTTATATGTTTAGAAAGAAATGCCATCGGCAGTCAATTCTATTGTTCTTTTTTTATTAAATTTAAAAAATAAAAGCTTTTAGTTAATTGCAGTTTTATGGCAAATTTACATATTAAGCTTCTCATTACATTTTAATTTTTTTGAACGCAACAATCTTATTCAATTATTAAAAATCAATATTCTCGTTACTTCTTGGAGCACTGTTTTAGCTTTTAAACGCTAATTAAGCTTATATATTATTCTGGTAAACAAATATTTTCAAAATTGTCTCAAAGAACATTATCTGGAAGATAAATGAAAGATAACTGCTACCATCAGTTAAATACTAAGGCTTTTGAATATTTCTTTACCCAAATTCTTTCGTGTTTTGTAGCGATTAAAATTTCTAGCTCAAGTTAAAATTAAATGATATATGATTTTAGTTTAGATTTTAGGTATATTTGTGAATAGCTAAAATAAATAAAATGCCCTAGAAAATGGAAGCTTTGTCAATGGCAAAAAGATTCCGAAATAATGAGAATTCCGAGTACCATCAATCAATTCAAACAATGAAAGACAAAAATTTTAAAGAAGAAAAGATACTGGCCAACATGACCAACAATCCATCCAAGTATATAGATACTAAGCGGCTACTAAACCGTCCATCAACCACCTCACATGTTTACAATCCAAATATAAACTCCAAAAATTCCAAGTCAAGCCCCAATGTGCTATACAGCAAGCTCCTAATGCATCATTCCAAAAACAATGACAAAAAGTCTTCAGTAAATGTTTCTAATGTAAGCATCACCAACCAGAGCAGCCAAACTGCGGCCGATTCATTAATAAAGCAGTCTGGTTTTAATTTGGTCAATGGATCTAATCAATCTAGCTTGAACAGTGATGTTTTTGTTGATAGACTAAGTGATCAACGAATATTCAATAGACAATTTAAAATTCAGAATTTAATTGACAACACGGGTAATAAATCAGCTAGAACCGTAGGAAGTGCAGTTCAAAGTTACCAAAATAAAACTAAACAACAGTTTTATAATCAAAACAAACCTAGAAATTCCATTCCATGCTCGGCTCAGCCTAAAAGCAAAAAAGATGACACAACCAATTATTCAAGCCAAGCTAACAGGCATTCTATTTCATCTAATAAAAACACTGACTATCAATCAAATTCAATTTATATGGATTACAAGTCAAGAAAAACAGCCAACTCATCAAGTGTTTATTACAATTTAGCTAGTGCACGTAATCCAGTTGCTTTAAATGACGAAGGAAAGAATGTTCGAAATAGTGCAATGAGTCGAAAATTTGTGGGTTTTAATTTAAATGAAAATTCAAGCTTAAATCATAGGCAAAAAAATCAATTTGAAGACAACATTTATGTAAGAAGTACAGAAAGTTTTAATGATATATACTTTTCGGCGCCGAGTGGCGTATTCTATGAACAAAAACCTGTTGAAAAAATTGAACTAAGACAAAAGTTTGAATTTAATGACGCCAGGAACAGCTCACCCTTGCCAACAGAATCACCTGCAATTGTAAATCTGTTGCTCAATAACCAGAACAAGTTATATGAGTCGACTAAGCTTGTTTATGAAAACAAAAAGTATCCCAGTAACAAATTTGGATTGAGGATGAATGAAACGATTGGAGAAGGAGATGAGAAAAATGATGAACAATTTGAAAAGCAAAAAAAAGGAAGCAGGGACAATGAGAGAAGTTTGGATAAATGTACCGATGACTACGATCCCAATGAGAGTGCTTTGACTGCTGCTGTTTACAAAAAGTGCAACGAGTGGTTGGAAAAGCATGTTATTCCAAATTTAGAATCACATTCTAATACATCTAGTCCATCGTTAAATGAAACAATTAATTGATATTTTATTAATTGTTTATTTAAATTAAATTTATTGAAAAATTTAAAGAAAATTTAATTGAAAAATTAAATTAATTTACGAAAATTTCTTCGACTAATTAAAACTCTAAATTTGGGAAATTTTAAAGCGATATTTTTTTTTATTTTAAAATTTTAAAATTGATACGAAATCTTATGTATAAATCAAAAAAGTTTTTTTTTTCCAATAATTTTTATTTATTTTTAATAATCTATAATTAACAAAATATATTAATATTTTAGTTTGAATTTTTTAAAATGCATATCATTTTTCTTGTATTGTAAATTTTCAGATTGATAATGGTAAACACACATAACATAATAATAAGTGTTAATTCATTAAGGCCTGACTTTTTAGAGATGGGAAAAAATTAGCAAATAATTTCTTATTTTTTTTAATTAGATAAAACCAATTTTCCTAGAAAAAAAAATTTAAATAGATATAATTATTTATTTAATTTACTATTTAATGATTATGGAATGAAAAAAATAAAAGTTTGCATGACAAAAGTAAATTAGAGAGATCAACAAAGAACCCTCATACTTTTTTGTATTTATTTTTGACAATTAATAAAGCTGTCATAAAATTAATTTATTAATATAAAGATACAGCAGAGATAACTAAAAATTTTTTTAACTTGTAAAGTAGTTAACAAGCTTTAAGAATCTGCGCTGATCGTGTTGTAAAAATCTTGGAAACAAATCCAAACTTAACTTTATAATTAACCTTTTTTCAAATTATTGACTGAAATTTAACTAGTAAATAACATTGATTAAATAGAAATGCTAAATTGTAGCTTTAAGTCTTTTTAGTTGATTATTATAAAAAGTTGTTGCAACCCTTTAGAATTTAAATATTGTATTAATTTTTAAATACAGTACGTTTCAGAAATAAGTTGACAGCGTTTAGAGCAGTGCTTAAGCAGCTCTAGAGCATCGCTTGCTCTAGTCTGCTTAAGCGGTTCTAGAGCATACTCTAAAACATTTAATTTGTTTTCAAGCGCAGCTCATGAGCATGTGCTTAAGCAAGCTGTCAACTTATTTCAGAAACGTACTATAAATGATATTTCAAATTCATTATGTCCTTTGTAACTTTTTAAAATTTTTGAGTCAATTTTGATTTAATGCGAAAATAAATTAAGAAAAAATTCTTGGACAAAATTTATTTTTTTTAAACAAAAAAATAAATAATAATAATAGATTTTTATTTTTGACATGATCATATATTTTGATTTAAAGCCTAGGCTTATTCGTTTACCTCCTCTTTTTTTGTTTCAACTAGAAATTGAACAGTATATTCAACTTCTTCAATTTCGTTAGTTCCAGATTCTGCATCAAAGCCGTTTCTTAGTTCCAAACGTTTAGCCTTTTGTTCAGCTAAACGTTTGGCAGCATTGCGACGGAAATTGCTAAATTCTGCCATCATCTTTCTGCGTTTCTCGAGCTGTTCTTGTGAAACAATACGCTGACGAGTACTGTCCAATGCATTGTATTTTTCACTGTATTGCTTAAGATTTTTTCGTATTTCTTTAATTTGCTCCGGAGTCAACAATGTTGCTGGTCTCGGACGCCAACTAAATTTGAACAATTTATCGAATACTTGCTTTTGCAATTGTCTGCCTTGAAAGTTCCACATTATATATGCATTTTCTAGCTTTAAAAAAATTATGATATTATGTTATAGCTAAAAATATTTTTTTATTTTATTACTCTATAATTCCAGTATGATACGTAGGTGACAAAAAAACGGCCGGTCGGATCCCACTCAAAGTCTGTCATGTGTTCATGTTCAATTTTATTGAGCATAACAACATCATTACTTTGAACATCATAGAACTCGGCATGACAGCTTGCTGCTTGTTGCTTTGATGCACTAGTTGCAAGCACACAGTGCTGTCCATTCGGAGACCAAGAAATTTGCAAAACGGCTTTGTTTTTGAACTCTTTGATTAATTCGAGCTTTCCTGCAACTGTTGGAGTAGGATTGGCTACTCTATAGAATGAGCCACTGGTTCGGCTAGTCACCTCGCCCGAAATGATGGCGAATCGTTGACCATTCGGCTCCCAAGCAAATGAATAGCAGTTTTCTTTTATTTCAAGCGAGTCGACTGGTATTTGTTTTTCTCTTATTCTGAAAAATTCCAAATTGTAGTAAATACCGCTATATCTCAAAGTCTCTTTTTCGTTCTCATCTTTTACCACATTAGCTTTTTTGTATCTTTCGACTCGGACACACAAAAAGTCACCAGCGCTTTGCCAGTACATTTTACAATCAACAACATTCACCAAATTCTTTTAAATATTAAATTAAAAAAAATACATTAAAATACACTCGAGAAAAAATAAATTAAAATCAAAAAATTTAATTTCAAATTTTAATAACATAACTTTAAATAGCTGGTATCACTTGAGGATTTTAGTTAATAATTTTATTTTTGTTAAAATTTTTAAATTAATTTTTTCTAGTAAAATTTAAAAAAATTAAAAAATTTTTTAATCATCATCATCATCAAGATTAACGTTTTATCAAAGTACAAAAAGTATTGATGTTTTAATTAATCAACTAAAACAAACAAAAAAAACTCTGCTTACAGCTCAAATTTTAATTCAAAGTTTACTCTTGCTGTAAATATTGTTAAAAATAAAAACTAAAAGTCTTAATAAAATTTAAAATAGTCTTAAATAATTTTAATTGACCAAAAAAAAAATTTATTTTAATTGATAAATTAGATATTGATATTGATTGATAATATATTATTATGATTGATTTAAGTATTAAAAATTTTTAATCATTATTCTAATTCAATTTAGAAAAAAGAAAATAATATTATTGATTAAAAGAGACAAACCTTTGATCTTATTTCGTTTTTGGATGGGATATCTAGCAAAACAACACGAGCAGGCACATTTTTATGCTCGGCAACCCAGTAAGATATGTAGTTATTTGATGGCGACCATTCAAAGTCTTTGACAAAAGGAATTTTAATGCTCTTCTTTTCAACAAGACTAAAACTAGCCGTTTCATAAACCATAAGAGAATCGTTTCCAAGTCTGGCAAAATATTTATCATCAAAGTTCCATTTAAAATAGGGCCAAGAAAAGCTAACTGATCTATCACACGAGAATGATCGCTTTTTTTTTCCAGTGCGCACACACCATACAATTACTGCTTGGTCGTCGACACCAGCTCTGCTTGGATTACATGTTACCAAATAGTTTTCACATGGTGAAAAGTCAATCAACTGAACACCTGCGTGACTAAAACGTTCGAATTTGTTGAATTCTTCGCGTGCCCAAAGAGCTATGCCACGTTCATGAAAAGTACATAAATAATGTCCTTTTGGCGACCATTGAAAACGAGTTTCACTCCATTTCTGTTTTAAAATTATAAATTCAAATTATTCGCGAATTTAAAATAAAGAAAAAAGAAAAAACCTCTCTTGAAATTAATTGCTGAGGCTGATTAGGTGTATTCAAGAGCACACTCATAATGTTGTCTCCATGTTGAATGCAGAATTGATCATGAGCTCCTGGTTTTGTTAGCCACCATTTGAGGTTTCCTTGATTCTTGAATGGAGCCGGTTCGCCAATATCTTCTTCTCGAATTACCAAATTCTTGTATTTTTCAATGTCACCAAACAAGTTTACTTTAAAACAGTGCATTTTATCCAAATGGTATCCATTCAGTTCGGATACTGCTTTTTGAGCAAAATTTTCATCTTCTAATTCGACGAATAAATATCTAATAAAATTTTATTTTAAAATAAAAATATCAATGAATGAAACATTTTCTTTAAGTACCCTTTTAAAACCTGGTTTTCATCTTCTGGATAATATTCATTTATAATTTTTCCATAGTTTTTCAATAAATTGCTCAACACTTTACGCAATCTATCCTTTTTTTCTTTTGGTCCAACTTTAGGTATGTTATCAATGATTATTATCTTGTTAACCGATCGGTCTAGTCGAGGCTCGGTTTGCATCAATTCAGGTAAAAGCTCTGCAGAAATTTAATTTTTGTTTTATTAGTATTTACTAATTGAATTAAAAAAAAACCTTCATTTGTGGCATCATCTTGAAAACCTTCTGGGTCGCTGAAATCGGGTAAATTATCGGGACTTTCGGTACGATTTGAATTGGTAACCATTTCGCATCAAATGCTCTAAAAAAATTCAAAAAATTTAAATTAAATCCGTCAAAATGAATTTAATTAGATTGAATTGTATCTAAAATTTAGCAATTCTTTCTGCCTTTATCTACACGTGTTTGAAGTTAAGGAAAATTTTGTATGCATGCAGAAATTTATTTTTGAAAAATAATTTAAAAAAAAAAAGATAAACATACTAAATTAAACTTAAAAGTTTTGTTTTTGCACAATAGTAAATTTAATATTTTGATGATAAACCAAAAATGAAAATAAAATTTAGTTGACGTCTTGTTGATGCGGATCGATGAGTCTTCAATAAATTTTGTAACACATAAACTAAAATTGAGCATAATTTTAGAAATTTCATTTTTCAGATTTGCAAAATTTAAAATTAAGAAAATTTAATAAAATTTTTTTATTTAATATCTAACTTAACATTTAATTTAAAAGTTATTTGTTTTTGATAAAAAAAAATTAATTAAGCAAAAGCTATTAAAGTTTTATAAAAGTTTTATAACCTTATAACAAGAAAATCTTAAAGATTTTTTTCTTGCTACAATCAAATTTGCTTAATTTTTCATAATAATAAAAATAAAAAAATTTAAAAAAATAGAAGGTTCTACCGAGATTTGAACTCGGATCGCTGGATTCAAAGTCCAGAGTGCTAACCGTTACACCATAGAACCACTTATTGATTTGAAATTTAAATTTTTATTTCTAATGCTCATTGATTTTTTTTTCTAAAAAAGTAATTATTTATTTATATTTTCGAAAATTAAATTCAATATTTGCATATTAAATATTTTTTAAAAAAGATAGAGTGATATACGGTTTAACGATTCCGTTTTTTTTTAAATAAATTTTTTAGAAATTAATTTTTATCAATGGATTTAAATTTATATTTAAAATAAATAAGTGGTTCTATGGTGTAACGGTTAGCACTCTGGACTTTGAATCCAGCGATCCGAGTTCAAATCTCGGTAGAACCTTCTATTTTTTCATATATATTGTAATCAAATTCAAAATTAATTTTTAATTTAAAAAGAAACAATTTTTATTTTGTTTTTGGAATTTAAATTTTTTATTTTTTAAGAAATTTGATCAAAAGGATTCATACCCAATTTGTGATCAGTCAAATTATGTTGGGTTGGTTTACAAAATTTCTCATAAAATAAATTTTGATCACAAACTAACTTATTTTTCGCATTTTCGCATGTTTCATTTTTAGAAAAGATAATCATTTGAAAAAATAGTGAAAAACGAAATTTTTTCAATTATTTTATATTATATTTTAGGATAATTAAAAAATTATATTTAATAAATAAATTTCAAAATATTTTATCTTCTAAAATAAATAAATGTAGTATTAAAACATTATTTACTTTTGTTTAATGATTTTATCACTAAAGTTATTGTCTCTTTGGGTTTTATGACATTTAACAACTCCTAATTAAAATACCAGGTTTTGATATAAAACTAGTTTGATCAACCTGTTCTTAAGTTCTAAAAAAATAAATGTTTAACCAATATCTAATAATTTGTCTCGTATCTTATACTGTAACATCGTTCTCTTTTAAGGAAAAAGGTAATATTCTATAATATACATGTTAAAAACCGTCAAGTCTAGAAACTCACATAAAAAATTGCTCTATTTTTGAATAAAAATTAAATAATTTATTTTGACAGAAATCTATAATGGTGCAAAAAACAACAGAATAATCATTCAAGATTTAAAAATTGAAATAAATGAAAAGAAATTTAATGGATTCTTTGCAGACTCAATAAAATTAAATTTTCAAGCATCAGAATTTAATAAAACAATTGTTTTGTTCAAAAGTAGTCCAGAATCTAAATTCCATCCATTAATAGAGGACACAATATTAAATGAGCAACAAAACGACAACATAGATGAAAACTTGAATTATTTAACTGATAAAATAGCGTTTTATCACGACCAAAATTATACTTGTTGCTTAACTTTAATCAGGATAAATCAAAAGTACGATGATAAATCAAAAGCGGTAGATTCAATTTGAATTTAACTAGAAAAAAATAAAAAAAAAATTAAATTAAATTTAGCTTGGTACATGTTATGGAACTAGAAACGTGTATTCTTTTTTACCGGTAGATCTGGACACAAGAAGACATAAAAGATCTAATTTAGAGAATCCTCATTTAATGATTGAAAGAGTAAAAAATCATGAAAATGTTTTTGATTTTATCAAAATTGATTCTGGTAATAGATTTTTTCACTTATGAAAACAAAATTGAAAATTTTTTATTTCAGAATTAGAATTAAAAAATGAAATTTTCGAATCTAAAAATTTGATGTAATTTTATTTTTTTAAATTATTTTTAATTGTAAATTTTTTTTCAGAATTAAAGAAAATACCACAAATTATTTGATTGAAATACTTGTTGTCACAGATTATTCAGTTTATCAGCTTTTTGAAAAACTCACAAAAATCAACAATGAAAAAGCCTTGTTAATTTATATGAAAATCTACTTTACGCAATTAATAAATGAAGTTAATTTTAAGTATTTAAATTCATTTAATGATGACCCAGAGCTTCGAATTTCAGTGAAACTTAAAAATTTTTTATTTTCTACGGTTGTTAATTCAATAAAAAAAGAATAGAATTTAATTCAAATATTCTCTTATTTTAAGAAACCAAGTGGGTCCAATTGGTCGAATAGAAAGAGAGTAGGAATAAATGAAATTCCTTTTTATAAACAAAAAGAAGTTGTACTTGCTGATGACACTTTATTAGCTTTTTCTGAATTCATGATTAACACAAAGCTTAATTATACTTACGACCATGCAGTTGGAATAACAAGCAAGGATTTATGGAGTTCAGATCAATACTTAGGACCGCAAACAAGAGCAATGACCGCTGGAATGGCTTATTTCGGACGTATTTGCTCATCAAAGTACAAGTTTTCCATAATAGAAGACAATGCTTTATTAGGAGGAACAACTGTAATATTTTCTTTTGTATCAATCTTTTTTAATTCTTTTTTAATTAGACTTTGGCTCACGAGATAGGTCATAACTTAGGCTCTGATCATGATGGAATAAAAGGCTCGTACAAAAACTGTAAAGAAACAGATGGATTTATTATGTCACCGATAGTTCTGCCTACACTAAATAGCAACAAGTTTTCTAATTGTTCAGTTAAAGCCATTAAAAATTACATGCTCAAAAATAGGTATCTTAAAGGTGAATAAAATAATTCAGAATTTAACAAAGAATTTTCAAATAAAGCGATTCACAATGTCTTTCTGAAGTTGATGAATTTTTGAAATTGGCCGAAATTGACAACGCTGAAAATTCCAGTTTGGGCTCATTTTGGGATTTAGATGAACAATGCAAAACTGCGTTTGGAATAAATGCCTCATTTTGTAAAGTAGTTAAAACAAAATTTTGTTTATTGTAAAAAATATTTATTTGGTAAAAGGATATTAGAGATAATTTGTGTTTAAATTTGTACTGTAGAGAAAATGAAACTTTGGACTATTGTACATCAGTAGGAGGTGCACTTCAAGGATCGATTTGTGACTCAGGAAAAGTATGTGTTCATAATGAATGCGTCTCGGATAAAATATCAAACAACAATCAAAATGAGTGCTTATTTGGTGACGATGCAGTAATTAAAGATTATTTTACAAATGAAAGTTTTACATGTGAAAATTTTATTGAACATATGATACTAAAGAGCAATTTTAGTCGAAATGATTGTATTAATAACCTATGGGTTAAAAAAAAGTGCTGTAGTACATGCGAAGTTTATAGCAAAATGACATGTTTCGATAAATATAGTAACTGTGATGAATTAAAGGACTATTGTAGGTTTAGTGATAATATTAAATTAAATTGCCCAAAAACGTGTGGTATCTGCTCAAGTATTTTTAGAAAATAAGATTTTTTAAAAAGTTTAGTTTTAATATTGTTAAAATAGGTAAAATTACATGCCAAAGTGATAAAAATTTATGCAAAAACGGAGGAATTTGTATTGATATATTGTCAAGCTCGATAAAATCTTTTAAATGCCAATGTAAAGATGAATACAGTGGTCAATATTGTGAAAAGAGTAAAATCTAAGTGAAGTATCCAAAAATTTTCTTGTAAAAATTAGATAATCTCATATTTAATAAATTCTCATGAAAAATTCGTCTGAAAAAGACGCAAATATAACAGAATGGTGTTGAAATCTCAATTTTGTATAATTTTTTTTTTAATTTTTGATTTGACACTATTTTGCTCTATTATTAGTTAATTTGAAGCAAGTAATAAAAAATATTCAGGAAAATAATAATTTAAGACAAATTTAAGTTGATGACTGCAGATTTTAAGGATTTTTAAATATTTTTTTAATTTTAAAAATTTAATACTGAAATATTTTTTGATGTTAAGCAAATCATGTTCGATCAACCAAGTATTATGTATATTAAAATTTTATTCAAGTTTTAAATGATTACTTTAGAAAATGCTTCTGCAATTAAATTTATACTCTTAAATATTGCTAAAAATAAGAATTCTCTTAAATCTCTTAAATATGAAATTTACACACATTTCAAATTTTTATTCTTATGATCAAGATTTTATAAAATTATTTAAATAAATGAAAATTTTTGGTGATTAATTTATTTTGATAAAAACAACTAAAATTTTTAAACTACAATAGAAAATCCATGTATACCAAGTCCTTGTTCTGCTGACAAAAATTGCTTTAGAATCGGAAAAAATGGTTATTTATGCTCGTGAACCACAAACTTTTTTTTTTTTATAAAACAAAAAAAAAACAATTATTCGGAAAAAATTTTTTATTTTAAGCATACAGACAAATTTCAAGTCTTTATTTTAAGCCATCATCTCACGTTTTTTTTTTCTATTTTCTCGCATGTATACTGACTTTTTTATTAAAATAAAACACAAAAATAATAATTTAAATAAAATTATATTCATCTTTAAAAAAATTTTTAACATGGGTCTTGCAGAACCTAAAAAAAAAGTAAAATATTCAATTGACCCTAACGCGCTTCATTGGGCAAACAGTAATTCTTCCAATATATTCTTAGATTAATCAATTTAGTTAATTAGTTTTTCAGATGAAGACAAATTTGGTAAACGTTTGATGGAAAAGATGGGTTGGCAGAAAGGAAAAGGTTTAGGAGCGAATGAAGATGGAATGACAGAACATATAAAAGTAAAATTCAAGTCTGATACTCAAGGCATTGGTTTCAAAAATGAATACGATAATGTCTGGCTGGATCATCAAGATGAATTTGAAAACTTACTCAGCAATTTATCCCAGAATAGCGCCAGCAGCAGCGCTAAGAGCCAAAAGTCTGAAGAAGTAAAATCCTTAGAAGAACGCTCAAAAGAAACTAGAAGACTTCATTACAAGAAATTCGCCAAGTCCAAAGACTTATCGAGTGTGTCTGCAAATGACTTAAATTGTATCTTAGGAACACAGAAGCGAAAATTGAAAGCCTCTGAAGATTCAATTAAGAACTCGAGCTCTGAAAGTGAAGATGTCGACTCTTTCAGGCCTTCTTTTAGCCAAGTAAATAATGAAAAAGATACTTGCGAAGATAAAGGAGAAGATAATTGTGGAACGAAATTTAACACAAATAAGCTATCGGTCCAGGATTATTTTGCCAATAAGATGGCATCAAAAATTAACACATTAAAAAAAAATTCTTCAAATAGCTCTGATTTTAAAGACTCGAATGAAGAAAGTGAACCTAAGGCTAAAAATATGAATGAGGAGAATTTAGCTAAAAAGAAAAAAAAGAAAAACAAGCATAAGGATGATTTTGACTCGGAACAAAATAATGAAGAAGTAGACAATTTAAACAGTGATAAAGAAAAAAAGAATAAAATAAAAATTCCAGTTAATTTAGTTGAAATAAAAGATAGTGAAGAAAATCTTTCTGACGATAAAATAAAAAAAAAGAAGAAAAAAAGTAAAAAATTGATTCAATCTGAAGGTTTTAACATCTCTGTAACGAAAGAAAAAACTATTAGTGCATTAGACGAAGACTCGAAAGATCTTGATAATGAATTTGCCACCAGTAATTTATCAAATGAAGTTGAAACGAATGATAAAACAGAGAAAAAAAAGAAAAAAAAATCAAAAGATGACCAATTAAACGTAAGTTTAAATGAAGAAAGCAACCAAAAGTCAAATGATTTTGATTCATTAGTAAAATCTTCATTTAAAGGTTCCAATTTATTGAGCATTTATGGTTATTCGGCATATTATATCAATTCTAATTTGGAAGAAGTAATTAACGAAAAAGTTAAACGACTAAATAGAAAACGCTGTTTAGTTGAAAAAAAGCTTCAAATTGATGCCGATTATTATAAAATGAAAAAAAAAATGAATGTCTAAATAAAATAAATATTTTTAATTAACTATATATTTTTTATTCAACACTTTAAACTGTCTGTAAAATTAAAAAAAAAATTTTAAATTATTTTTTTGTAGAAATTTTTTTCATCGCCAGAAAAAAATGGGTAAATTATAGGCCGACTGAAATTAAGTGAAAAGCAGTCAAATTAAATTTAATTTTAAAATCAGGTAGATAAAAATGTATTTATTTTTTTATTTTTTTTTTTTTTTTAACCTTGTCCGCTCCTTGTGGAGCTTAGGGGGGAGCTCATCTCCTTTCTAAGTACTTTTTGAGCGATGGCTCCGATCTGACACAGAGGTGACTGCATCGAGTTGATCATCTAAGCCGTAATTATCAAAATCCC
>VANL01000720.1:0-25046 GCA_006352455.1 Brachionus sp. 'Tiscar'
TTTCAATTTTTTGGACATTTTTTTTTTTACATAAATTTACGTAAAATGTTCGAAATTTACCAATTTTTACGTAAAATTCGGTAAATTTACTATTTTTTACGTAAATTATCGTAAATTACTAAATCCGGAACACCACTGTATATCTACTTTAAAAAGCTTTATTAAAGTTCTTGAAAGTTCTGAAGTTTTAAGAATGGAATCCTTGTTTATACCCAAAAACTTGTGCCAAGAACACGAGCTCATAATCAAGTCAAGATGTAAATGCAAATGTATTTGTCAGCATTTCGAAGCGTCTAACTTCTGAGATACGTGACAAGTATAAGCTTCACTTATATTTGTGCATCAGTTGACCATCTGATGAATGAGTGATGATTCAGAGTAACTAGTCTTATTTAATTTAACAAAAACATTCAATTATTTAAAATCATGAAAAGTGCTTGTCTATTGATACTCAAATAATATGAACTTATTAGAGACAATTTCTTTAATAAAAAATTTAAATTAAATACAGTGGTGTTACGTTTTAGCTTATATTTCGTTCTTCAGCTAATTTTTCCTTTTATTACTACTCTGAATTCTTAATTTAATGCGGTATCAACACCCGAATTTAAACCAAAAAGAAAATAAAAAAAAATCAATTTTTCTATTTTTTTTTCTTAATTTTTGGTGCTGTGCCAAATGCATAATTTAAAAAAAAAGGTTTTTATTTTTTGTTTTAAATTCGAGTGTTGATACCGCATTAAATTAAGAATTTCAAAGTTTGATGCGGACCTAAACGCGTGATTACGGTATTGGACCATGCATTCAAAATTAGATGTTATTGCATGGGCGAGATATACTTTGGTGCATGGTCCAAAAGCGTGTCTTAACTTGTAGTGCAGCATAATCGAACGAAGGAATACGGTAACTTATATTCTAATTATATTTTCTTAAAGCTAATTTTTTTCCACAGTAAGATCATTTATTTATCACCAAAAAGAAATTTTAAGTGCTAATTTTATTTTAAAACTTTCATTAAACGGATTTCTGTCAACCAAGTACCTTTACAAGCAAAATGTTTACCAATCCGTTAAAATCATAAAAGAGCTCAAACATCAAAAACTAGGCCTGCATTACAACGCCAATCAAGTGAAAATAGTAAAGGTTTTACACTGAATAAAAGGCAATCCAAATTCAAAACCAGCACCTGAACCGGAATGAAAGTTTTTAGAACAATTCCAGTAATGGTTTATGATAATCAGGGGTGGGAAACTGGTTCCAGAAGCATAAAAAGGAGATTTTTGAAAGAAAAATTTTATTTACTTTATTAATTTTTTTTATTTTTTAAATTAAACGATTTAGGATTATTCAATTTTAAAATAAAAAATAAAAAATATTTTTTTAATTTAATTCAACAATTTAAGCTGTTCCGCGGAGGAGAACAAATAAATTGGCCTTTCTTTGACAACGCACCGTCAAGTACATTAAATTTGAGAAGCCACAATCAAAAGATAGTGCGAGAGATCACTAGCAACTCAAATAGACATCATTTCTTTATGAACAGAGTGTCCAAAACTTGGAATCAGCTACCAAGGATGATAGTTGAATCACGAAGCTTAAATGTTTTTAAAGCAAGATTGGACAAGTGGTTATAATTAATTATTACTTATTAGTTTCAGGGCTGTAAAGTGTAACACTAGGCAGAAGCTGCCCAGCCATTTATTACTACTACTTCTACTACTACTAATTATTCAGCTATTTAATTCTGAACCGTTTCCTCAACCCTAATGATAATGAAATTTAAAATTCCAAAAAAGCATTTTTGGCATTTCTGTGTTTTTTTTTGTTCTCTGATGACATAGTCATGTAAAAAAATAAAGAATAATTTTTCTGTAAAATAAAAATTAGCTTTAAAAAAATTATTTACTAAATTTTTTTTTTTGCTAATTAAAGAAATATTAGCTGAAAAAAAATAAATTAACAAACTGAAATAAAATTTTTTAAGGTCTCAGAATTCATTTGCCTTACAGAGTGCGGAAGTTAGAAAAATAAAGAATAAATATAATTTAAAATTTAATTACTTTGTATTTTTGGAAAATTTATCCAAGTTGACACTTTTAAAATATTCCTTTATTTTTTCTTCATGTAAGCCTAAATTTTAGAAAATTTTTGAGAAAAAATTTTGAATTCAACAGTTATTTACCCAAGAACTTGAAAATTTTGATCATTAAACCATCTCTTAGATACCATTCGTCTTCATTTAGCTTGCACTAATAAAAATTTAAAATTCAGTTAGTGTTAATTTTTATATAAACAAATACTTCAAGAAGCATTGAGTTGATGGTTCCGAAAATTGAAATTATTTTTACACTTGATTTTTGTGTCAGACAATTCAGCAGCAATATGTCAATAGCTATTTTTCTCATTTCACTATTGGGAATTTGTGAAAGAAAATTTTCAAGGCTTATTTGATCTAGTCGATTTGTCACTATAATTTGAAGAGTTTGGTCTCCATCAATTATTGAATTTTGTCTTTTGACTACTGATTTGTAATTTTTTGAAAAAGATTCAATTGGAAATAAATAAGAATCGGCTAGTAAATCCTCAACTAAGAATATTTGATTCAATACCGGCTTATAAGGAATAAGAGGGTCCACTTGAGTATCAAGCTTATTCAAGAGATTCACTTGGTTTTCATCAAGGAGAATGTTATCTTTTAATTTTTTTTCACTTACTGCGATTTATTTATTTTAAAAATAATTACCGCTAATTTCATCATTAACAAGCTGTCCTAGGCTATCGAATCGAACACCATCGGCGTTGATAATGCTCTTTTTACAAAATCAACTATTAATTTCATTTAAAGTTAAATATTTTTAAAATTAGAAATTTCGTAATGAATTATTTTTTTTAATTTTGATAAAATTTTTGACTTTTTAGTAAGTAAAACAATTTCTTACTTCCATTTCTTTTTTGTTTTCAGCATATTGAGTAAATTGTTTCTTAATTTTAAAATTAAAAATTTATTTGTCATTTTTTTTTTAATAGCTCACAATTTTTTCTCTAAAATCATTGATGCGTTTACAAGTATTCTTTAAAAGATAAAAATAAAGAAAACTTAATATAATTTAGGCTAAATTAGAATTAAATACTCTTGGTGATTGACAGATATTTTGTTTACTTTTTGTTGATTGACTTGAATTGATTGAATTTATACTCTCTGCAAATGACACATCTGGTAGAACATCCAAATCGTCTTCCATTTTAAAATTTCATTTACAAACTAAAATTATTTTGAAAATAATTAAAATTTAAAAATCTCATTTAAAATATAAACAAAACTAAAATAACTTTTGATTCTGTAATTTTTAAAGTCTCGATTATAAATATTCAATTTCATATGATCACTGAAAAATCAATAACATTTATTAAGGAATCAATTTTATTCATGATTTAAAAATAAAAACTTTAAATTTAAATTTTTGCTAGTATGATAAATATAAAATTATCACCTATAGAAGCTGTACATTAACTGATAGACTTGATTTTTTTATATTTAAACGGGTTTTATTTACCAATCTTAAATTTTTTTTTTATATCGGTCAAACTAATCATCCAAAAATAAAAATAAGGCCGCATATTCTTGATATTTAATTTTTTTATATAAATTAACTCAACTAATGTGTCTAAAAATTCTAATTTAAAGGATCATGATCCCTTAATATATTTCAAATTTTATGTTATTTATGATAAAAAAAATGTCTTGGGTTTAAAATTTTAAGAAACCATTTAACCTAGTAGAGAAGTATAAGGGCTAAAACCTGAAGTTTATAATCAATCCAAAATACAATTTCTAGTGCTTGATATCGATATTTTCAAAATCGATATCGTCTAAAAGTATCGATATTTTATCTATATTTTTTAAGGGTATCGATATTTACTAAGAGTTCTGCTAAATTATTTGATTTTTAAATTCAATTTAAATAAATTTTACTTAAAACAAAATTTATATATAAAATTGAATATAAAAATGCAAATAAATAAGCAAATTAATAATTTCAATTAAAAATCTTCCTCATTCTAATAAAATTTAAAAAATACATAAGTATTTAATTAATTAATTTTTCATTTTTTAGGATTTATGATTTACTTGAGTAAAAAAAATTTTTTTTTTTATATTCATTTTATATTTTTTTTATGCAGAAATCTGAATTCAGTTTTAATTTTTTTTTCAACTTTGTTTGGATTTAGCGAATTACGACGATTTTAAAGGCCTTAGCCTGTAAAGGAAAATAGTCTCTCAGATGGTGTACTAGCATCTCGTGCTTTTTTCTAATAATTCAATAATTATTATAGAGAAGACAATTTTTTTTACATTAAAAAACATTAAAAAAAATTAGTAAATGTTCAAATATTATTTTAAAAAATCCTTAATTTAAATAAATTATCAGGAACAGGTAGTTAATTAATTAGTATAGATACCTTTAGACGATATCAATAATATATCGATACTTTTGGTTGATATCGATACCTCTGGACGATATCGAAATTTTATTTTTATTGTTCGAAGTTATCGATCAAGCACTAACAATTTAATATGTTTTACACGTGATGTAGGCTTAAAAAAAAATTTAATTTATAAAATTGATTTTTTAATTTAATTTGATGGACTTTTTTTTTTTAAGTTATTTTGAATTTTTTTTTTAAACAAAAGTAATTGTAGTTAGCAACAGAGTTGTTTAAAAGTCAAAAGTCTCAAGTCAAGTCCAAGTCCGGACTTATTTTTTTTAGAAAAATTATTAAATTTTAGTTTTAATTTTTTTTAAAATGACTTTGACCCCACCTAAATAATCTCAATGTCCTCCTAGTTATTGATATTATTTTAACAAGTATTATATATCATTTGATAGATAATAAAACAAAGATCAAAATGATATATAGATCTTTTTTTTAATTACATTCAGTTCAAAAGATATACTATAAAAAAGATATATGATACAGAGTGTTTTGTAATCATGAAATTCTAATGTATGTATGTATAAAATTTCAAAAGTTTTTGATGGACAAATCACCAGTTTTTATCGAAAACAAACCCGCAACAACCTTTTTTTGAACAGCAGTTAATTAAAAGATTAATTTTAATAACTTAAGATTCGACATTTTTTTCCTAAATTTTTGATGCTGAACTAAATGCTAGAATCGTCAAATTCGATTACAAACAATATTTAATTAGCTAAAAATTATTAATGTTTTAAAGCATTATTGTTCTAATTACTAATTTAATGCCTAAACATTTGAGTCATTGACTGGATTTTTGAGTGATTAAAAATTTTAATTAATTCTAATTTTTTGTCAACAAGAATATGCTTTTTTTTCTGCGCATGTATAGCTATTTATTATCTAGAAGAAAAATTTTCTTTATTAGAATATTTTTAAAAATATAATCATTAAAAATATTTTTTGATTTGAAGAAAAAATTTGATTAAAATCAATCAAAAAAAAAATCTATTTATTTTTAAAAAATATGATTAATTACTTAAATAATAAAATATCATATATTTTCTTTTTAATTTTGAATTGTTGATTGCTTTTGGCATCTACTTATATCAAAAATTATAAATTTTAACTCAAAATTATCTAACTTGTGATTTTAAAATTAAAATTAGAAATGAACAAAAAATAAAGAGAGCGAATTTTTTTCAAATTACTTAGACAACTGATATTCAAAATCAATCAAAAATAATGTTTAAATTGTTCAAAACAAAGTCACGCTCAACCAACCTAATCCCGCCTAGTTATATTCTTAGTGCGAACAGTGAGGAAGAGAGTCTAGGTCTTTGGTTTAATCGGACCAACGGTGAAGTAAGCGTCAAAAATTTTACTCAAACAAATGACTTTGAGCTAATTGTCAACCAGCCGATATTTGGCTACATTGGAAAATTTCAAGTTAATCAGAACTATTCGCCAAAACTAATTTTTATCAAAAAAGCTGACATAGTAGGCAAACTCAGGGTAAAAAATCAAGAGCATAAAATTTTTAGAATAAAAGAAATACTCGTTTTGAATTCAACAACGTCAAACAACTCTATCCATGACGAAATCGAATGTGATGTGTTGATGAATGATCAAGAGCTAAAACCTTCAGCTAGTTTTACCACCATCAGCTCTTTGATAAATGGATCGCCAGTTTCTGTATCAACCTCGACAAGTAATGAAGCAATTGCAAATGTTGCAACAAATGTCACATCTAGATTTGAGAAAAAAATCTTAATCGAAGTTTACAAGATATTTCAAGAAAATTCTGGTTCATTTTATTTTAGCTACACTTATGATTTGACTAATTCGGTTGAACGACAACAGGAACAATTTGATCTGGGCATCAAAAAACCAAGTCTAGACTGGCGACTGAGTGATGAGAATTATTTTTGGAATAAAAATTTATTAAATGACATTTTGATTTTGGATAATAATGATCAGTTTGTAACTCCTGTTATTCAAGGATTTGTTCAATTGGAGCAACAAAATTTAAGTTCAAGTAAAGATTTTGACCCGAAAAAAGATACAAAAATTCCTGATCCACTTAGATTGTCACTGATTTCGAGACGCAGTAGATATAGACTTGGTAAGTCTTTTTTTTTTTAAATATTCGGTTTAATAGGATTTGAATTTAATATTAGAAAATTTTATTTTTGAAATTTTAAAAATAGAAAAAATTTATTTTTTTGTCACCTTTTTAGTTAAGAAAAATTTTCAAAATTGATGAAGCGGTTTTTTAATGTTTATTTTAGAGAAGTAAATGAACTTGGTTTTTGAATTGACTCAAACATTAATAAGAAAAGATAAAATTTAATATGTTTCCTCTCTTGTTTTAAGAATTTAACATCTTAACTCTTTGAAAATTTTCGTCAAAAATTATAGCAATAGTATCTGCAGTATAAATATTTCTATTGTTTACCCTTATTAATTGTAAGGCTTTGGCAGAATTTGCTTCTCACCGTTCCAAAGACTTTCATGTCAATCACCGCTTTGAAGCTATTTATTGTTTGCGCATTAATAGCATTCACTGACAAACTGTTGCATAATTTTACACAGCGATTTTTTAAGAAATTATATCTCAATAATCTTCTGCGATTTATTTCTCGCACTGGCCTTGGTAGATTTTTTTCACAACAAGCAAAATTAATGCCATTTGTTAACAATACTTTTTCAAAACCATTTAAAATTTTATATACTTGAATTAAGTCTCCCCTCAAACGATCAACTTCGAGACTCGTGAGATTCAGGTATTTCAGTTTGTCTTCATAAGGTCTAGTTCTAGTAAAGGCAATCAGTTTTGTCACTCTTTGTATTTTTTAAGGATTTTAATGTCTGTTTATAAATACCGATTCCAAGTTCCTACTCCAGATTTCACTAGTGATGTACCGACAAGTTTTAATGATTCTCGACTAAGGTGTTTAAAAGAATTTCTTATCAAACCTAGTATTCGGTTAGCTTTCATGGCTGCTAAATTACATTGTTTTTTCCATTTTAAATCATTTGTAAGAACAACACCCAAATCTTTTTCTTCTGTTGTCTCTTCTAGAAAATGAGAGAAATTTTTGTTCGATAATAAGTATTTCTTTTCTAGATACACAACTTTGAACTTGTTCAGGCTTAAATTTGTTGACTATTGATTGAGCCAAGAACAGATCCGCTTTTTACCAGCCCCCATTTAAATTCTTCATTTCCCAAAACAACTCTTTGTTCTCTCCCTATCAAAAAAGACTCAATATCCAACTTAGCAGTTGACCATTTATCTCATATGATTCAAGTTTTGAGAAGTCAGTACACCCAATGTACACATTTTTACCATTTTCATAAAAAGATAAAAAGGAAAACAAAATTTACCTCAGGAAAAGTTAGTAAATCAATTTCAATTTCTTCCTTTTCTTTTAATCTTCTTTTTGATTCTTCACTTTTATAATCAAAAAGATCTTTGAAATTTTAGTATTTTTCTTTAATTTTATCAATCAATATATTAATTAATATTAAGAATTTTTATTTTTTTGTTACTATGTATCATAAGATATATAATAAAATTAATAAAAAAATCGTTTACTCAATTTCGAATTTCTAACATGTATACCCACTTGTATCCTCTATGTATCGTGGGATAGATATATGTTTTTTTCAAAAAGACATTTTTCAAAGAATATATAAAAAATTGTATTTTCAGATACAAAAAAAATGGCACTCATTTAAACCAAAAATTTTAATTTTTGACTTTTAAAATTATAATATCAAAATTTAAAACAATTTTTCTATTTAAAGATAAATTATTTGTTATGTATAATCGAGATCGAAACCTTTTGTGTGGGCTTAATTTTTTTTACTTTAGGAACACGTCTTAAAAGAAGAGGAATAGATGATCAAGGAAACGTGGCAAATTTTGTTGAAACTGAACAAATTATAAATGTTTATGGTGAACATACTCTTTCATTTGTACAAATTCGAGGCTCAATTCCTGTTTATTGGAGTCAGCCGGGAATTAAATACAGGCCTGCTCCGCGCATTGATAAAAGTAAGAATATTAAATTTTATTTTTAACTTTTGTTAAATTAATGAATTCTATTTTATCCTATCCAATTCAAAATCTAGTAAAAAAAAAATTTATAAATTTATTCCTTAATTTAAAATTTAAGTCCCAAGGACAAATTGAGAAATTTAATTTTTAAATTAATAAAAAGGCTAGAAAAATTCAGTAGACAATACAACGTCTTTTTTAGAATTAAGTAAAAATTTAAGCTTGATATATACATAAGATTATTTAACAAAAATAGTATTTTATCGAGTCAGTTAGTCCAAAATTATTACATTCAACGCATCATCAAAAAAATACTGAGCACTTTTTACTTTTGACAGCTGTTTAATGAAGTAAGCAGTTTGTCTATCAAATATCCTGTAATCTTATCTTAAGTTTTTAACATAAATGGGTATTGAAAATTTGTTTAAAAACGAAAAGTTCAAAAACAAATGGTTCAAAGGTTTCAAATTAGTAAATTTACTCAGTTCAATAAATCGTTCTTTTTATATATTTGCTGTGAATCAAATTCCTTTGTTAGTTTTGAAGGGTAAAATTTTGTCATGGAATACTTTATTATAGAGTCGACTGCAGTCAACTCGTTTTTTTTTATTCGACTCGAAAATTTTATTACTTTTTGTTAAAGTCTAAAATTAATAAAACCCTATGGAGTTCTTCTAAGTTGGAACTTGATTTTTTTCCTCCATCTTGAACCAAATATGAGCTTTCTTCTAAGTCTAATTCTAAGAATACATTTTCCATTCATTTTACGTCTAAATTTGATAAAACTTCATCATCACTTTCGCTAAATTCTTCAGCAAAAAAGCTATCATCAATTTTACTTACATAAGAATGATCAGATTTTGAAATTTGCTGATTACCTTCATCAAAAAAAAAAAAGAAATTCTTTCCTTTTAGAAGAAAAAATTTTTATTAGAAATAAAAGTAATATATTTTTTAGATACTTTAATAAAAACTGACGCTTTTTTTATGTAAATTATAAAGCCAAAAATGAACAGAAAAATTTCGATTCAAGATTTCACTATTTCACAAATTAAGAAATTTTTAACTGAAATTTAGACTTTAAGTTTCTAGATTATTATTTATATTACGCAGTTGTTCGATGCACTCATACATAATTCCTAATAAAATTTACCAGAAATCTTCAATGTCATTAATATCTAAAAGCGCGATAACCGTTTCGCATAATCTAAGCTTTCAGGTTTGGAAAAAACACATTCTTTAAAGGACAAACCAAATTTTGATCAGTTAGAACTCAAAATTCATCGTCGAAAATGACTTTAAATGGCTGAAGTTATGATCAAATTAAAATGATGATGCTCAAGACTAATCCTAGAAAAAGGATTTTTAAATATTTTTTGAATAGAAAATGTATTGCAGAAGCATATTTTCAAAGTAAACACTCAATGTTAAATTTAATTTTTTAGTTCATTTTGAAGAGAATTTTCTGAGAATTATTTTGATATCTTTTTTTTCCAATCCGGGATCACACTCAATTTTACACTTAAAATTCTACTAATTTATAAGTTTTTTGATCATTAAAATTTAATAAAAATCAATATAATTTTTTATTTTCTGTATAAATATACTTATTATTATTTAAAAAATTATTATTTTGGTTTTTTTAAAAAATTAAGTCTGAAAATGTAATTTAATAACTTAGTCTTCCATTAGACCCTCAATTTTTAAAATAGCCAAAAGTTTTCTAAGTGGGACCTTTATTTTCCATTTTTTAGAGAATTTTCTAATGATTATTTTAAGTATCCTTTTTTTCAAAAAAAGTCCGGGATCACAATTAAAATTTGCATCTAGTTTTTCACAAGACTTTCATAAAGACATTTTCTAATTTTCTCAGAATAACGACTTACATCAACTTGATAATTAAGTTTAAAAAATGAGTACTTAATTGAGGATTAAAAAATGATTATAAAAATGTATTTTTACTGTAATAAAACTAGGATTTCATGTAAATTCACGTAAAATATAGTTATATTGGTACGTATTATTATGTATTATTAAGAATTTGAATCAAAGTTTGTCGAACCGTTTCTATTTTGAAACTGGAGAATTTTTTTCTAATTTTTTTTAATCGTTTTATTGAAAAATTATAAAATTAAATAAGAAAAAAAAAGTTCTTTAAAAATTCTCTTTTTGTCAAATTGATATTACCGGTTTCTCATTTAAAATTAAGATCACTTGATTAATTCGCAGAATTTAATAAATATCAATAAAATATTTTAAAAAGCTATTTATTTTTATATTTAAATTGAAAAAAAATCCAGCACAACAATTTCATTTACTTAATCTATTAAATTAATTTTTTCTGCTATCAGAAAAACTTATTTATTATTTGAGGAAAAACTAAGAAAGCAGTTATTAAATGTGAAGCTCTAAAAATGAATGAAAGGTTCTTAATCTTGGTTGCTTCTGTCTCCGAAGAGTCGGTTAGACCTGAAGCAGATTTCAAGTATTTTCTTTTGACAATTTGACCTATGGCTTCAAATGATCGCTTTACAGATCGATTATTTAGCTCCTGTATCGGCCTTGAATTTGTAATTATCTAAAAAAAATTAAAATATTAAATAAAAAAATTTTAAAAAAAATTCTTGTTTTACCAAAAATCCATTTTTGTCTTGAATACTTTGAAAATCAAGTAATTGCTCATCTGAAATGTCCAAAAGAGGATTGTCAATCAAATGCCATTCAACAACTTCATCACAGCCTGGAGTTGTTAGCGAACCAGAATAGCGATAGTAATTTTCTAAATCGAATGGAATAAGATTTCGAAGACTAAAGTCAGTTATGTTAACTTTGGCCTCATATTCAATTATATTTGGCAAAATTTTGATCAAAGGAGCCAAATATTCATTGTCATGGTTTGTTTGTCTTAGCAGGAAGCCTATTACTGAAAACTTGTTTGGATCAGTCACACTCTGATGTACCAAATGTAGTTCTCCGGCGAATCTATGCCCATCAACATAGTGCTCCGAGCCACGCCAGTGAAAATGCATCTGTAAAAATTTATATTCCATATTTTCAGGCTTTGATTTGAAATAAAAATTTCTATTCTTTACAGACATCACAACACTGTGTCCATTGTTTTTCACTTGCCATGTCTCTTCTTCTGTTTCGTTTATAGTTTCTTCTTTGATTTTTAAAGGAGCTAATTTATTTTCAAAAATGGTCGCTGCCAACTCAACATTAATTGGTGACTGTTGCTCTCCATAACACTGCGGATGTGACTTGTGCCAGTAGTTTGGAATCAAACTCCGATCCTGGTTTCTGTATCCCCAGTGCTTGACTGGATGATTATTCTCTGATTCTCGTCTTCGACGGACACATTCAATGCTCAAGAACGCTGTCAATAGGATTAAAAGCTTATACATCATTCGCTTCACTTTGAAAAATACCTCTAATGTTAAATTAAGTTTTAAAAGACCAAAAGGTATATAAAATTTATCAATTAAGAAAAGTTATATAACTAATCTAAATTTAAGAGAAATTTTAAAATAAAGAGTTGAGCGTATTAATATTTTTAATAAAAAATTTAGTTGATTTTAAAAACTTGTTTTTTTTTTTGTTTTTAAATAGGTATTTTAGAACGACTTTGAATTAAAATTCTGCTTTGTTATCGTAGCCAGAATTTTTCCTGATAATTCTTTAAATACTCATTTCAGCATTGTCATGTGCTTTTAAAATAAAAACTACACATACTGTTTCAATTAGATAAGTAAAAATAAAATATTTCCTTGCAAGATTTTCTATTAGTTCGTTTGATCACGTTATTTAGGTCTTATCTTAGCTTAAAAAAAACAATCTCACTCTTAATTTAGATAAAGTTTAAATTCTAAAAAAATTATCACAAAAATTTGATTGAAAATTGATAAAATTTAGGGCTTGTTTTTCTATATTTGTTATATCATTTCATAAAAGTCTCAATATAAATGTAGTAATTTTTTTTTTCAGCTTAAACCTAAAGTCATCATGTAAGCTATTTGTTTATCTATAATTTAAGGTGGTGATATTTATTTGAAGCAAAATTTGATTTAGTATTTCAAGGCTTTTATTTTATACAGGTAAAATTAAATGACAAAATATTTTGAAAATATTAAAATTAAGTTTAGTGGATTTATACTCAAATAATCAAAATTTATTTTTAAATCAACAAATTTTCGAGTAAAAATAATAAACTATTATTTTTTAAATTTATTGGATTTTATTAATATTATTTAAGCTAGAATCATCCAAACCATAAAAAAAATTTATTTTCTTTAAGTCTTATGAAGAAAATGCTCATAGATTTTTCTCTAACTTTTTTTTAAGCCTGTGCCATCGCTAATTATTTAATCATGTCCTTTTTTTTTAATCATGGCGCATCTCTTCTTCTTTTTTTTATTTCTTCAACTCCCAATGGAGTCCACACGTTTCCTCCATTCGGGCATAACCTTAGCTACAATTTCTGTTTGATCCCATGTCATCTACTTCATATCTATGAAGTAAGAAAAATGATCAAACATTACAGAGACAGCTTTTATCATTTCAGCTTGTATTTTAACTGGCCCTTCAGCCTTTCTGTTTTTCAAGGCTTTGATTGCATCAAATGCATGTTCTTGAATTGTAAGAAAGGGTTTTTCCTTCTTTTTTTTTCACCAATTCCGCCTTTGGATGCGTTCCACAAGGCTGATTTGAGATCTTGAAGGTTTCACTTAAGTCTCCTCTTTCCACTGCTTCGACTGCTATTTTGGCCATTTAATCAATAAAGACTCTTTTATCTTGCGGTCCTTTTTGCTTTTTTTTTTTACAATGGCCTTAAGCCTTTACGAATTTAATCGGAGAAATTTCATCAGCATTTTCATAAGGTCTGATCTTTCCTTAATTTTCATCCAAGTGTCATTGCTAATCCACTCTGATAAGCAAGAGTGGCAACTGTTGCTTTGCAGTAATCGTAGTATTCCTTCTTCACTTTCGGACATTTCAGGCAATTCAGATTGAATTTCTTTATGTACATTGTTTTACTGTAATTTTACAGTGTTTAACTTGGAAATGTGCGGTGATAGCCCCAAGTATGTTTTGTTCGCTGAGCTCCAGTACAACAAGGTCCCAGTACCGAGAAAAGAATAATGGTGCATTGTTTGTAATTATTTATCTTGTTTCCCGTTATCATGTGGTTAGTAAAAAATTCACTAATTTTTTTAAACAAACAATGGATAGCTAACATTATTTTCTTTTTTGAGCTCTTAAATGATATCAGTATGTCTAAAAATTTGCCTTAATTTTATGGAAAATTCATGTAATAGTTTCCACTTTATTTAAATATTTAAAATCTAAATAAATATAAAAACTTAATTATGTTGTATTTGAATTTTGATTTGTATTTATACATATTTTACTGAGTCTGCAAAGTTGCGTATTTACCGTAAACTCGAAGATACAACTTGAAGGTTAAAAGACGAAAATTCAATTTAAATGCAGTCATTTAACATGTGTTTCGAATTTTTTTCAAAAATAGTTTATCACTAGAAAGCCCGGCTGATTTATTACAAAAATTTCAAATTAAAATTTCAAGAATAATAAATAAAATTTATTTAAAAATTAAAAAAAATTTTAAATTTTTACAATTTAAATATCTTCGAGATAAAGTTTAAATTTTCAAAAAGCAGTCTAAAAAACCCCTCGGGCTTTCAAGTGTTAAAAAACCGACTAAATCTTAATTTTTTTTGTAATGTCTCATTAAATGTGCAAAATATAATTTTTTTCTACCAAAAAAACAATCTAAACTAAACAAAATAAAGGTTCAAGGCGTCGGTTTTGAAATTATTTTAAAGCAAAATTGTACTATTTTATCGAAAACAAAAAGAATTAAGAACCAGAACCTTTATTTTAGTTACTAGTCGTCGAAGTTGAATTCATGTTGAAAAAATTTTGCAAAAAATTAAATTAAATTTAAAGGATAATTTTTTGAATATAAATTTTAGATTTTTTTTTGTATAAAAATGTTATTTTTTGCACATTTAATGAGACATTAGAAAAGAAAATTAAGATTTAGTTGGTCCTATAAACTATTTTTGAAAAACATTCAAAACACATGTTAAATGACGGCATTTAAATTGAATTTTCATTTTTTAACCCCGCAGTTGTATCTACCAAAAACATCATATTCACGGATGAATTTTAAAGCATTTTTTGTGTAGAGCAAAGCATTTAAGGAAATTTATAAGCTTTCGAAAATATCAAAAATTTAACAATTGTAAAAAAAAAAATTTTAATTTTAATCTTGATTATTTTGGTCAGAAAAGATTTTATATAATTGAATTAGAAAAAGTATAAAAAAAAGTTTTTGATTTAAAAAAAAAAAATTCAAATTTAATTGTGACCAAAATAGCTTAAATGAAATTTTCTCAAAATTCGTTTAAAATTTGTCATTACTTTGAAAAAAATAAATAAAAATTAATGGATAAATTCTGTTTAAATTTTTTATGCTCGTCAAAATTTTTTAATCTATCAATTGCATAAGAAAAATAGAAAAAAATTAAATTTTTTCATTTCCTTTTGCTTAATAAATTTTATTTATAGCTCTAGCTGAGAACAAAACTGCTTTTAAGAAACATTTTGATAAATTGATTTCAAATTACGGCACCATTGAAAACTTCCTATTGATTAATCTAGTTGAAGAAACTGGTAAAGAAAGTCTGCTGGGTGATGCTTATGTAGAACAATTGTCCGAGTTAAACAACGATAAAATAATCTATGTTCAATTTGATTTTCATGAGCATTGGTATTTATTTAATATTTATTTTTTTCTCAATAAAAATTTTCTTAAGCAAAGGTTTAAAATTTGAAAATGTGTCCATTTTAAAAGACAAAGTGAAGCACATTTTAGCTGAGCCTTTTTGTTGGATTGATGAAAAAGGTTTCATATTCAGACAAAAAACACTTTTAAGAGTAAATTGTGTCGACTGTTTGGACAGAACCAATGTGGTACAAATGGTTATGGCAAAATACATACTTGAAAATGAGCTTCAGCCATTGGGTATATTGGTTCCGCCTAGTGAACTTCCTCAAGATTTTAAGAGAAAAATTTGGTCTATGTGGGCTAATAATGGAGATGCTATCAGTGAGCAATACGCAGGAACTAGTGCACTTAAGGGAGATTATACTCGGACAGGAGAACGTAAATTTGCTGGCATTCTAAGAGATGGAATGAACTCTGCGAACAGATATTATTTACGCTTTAGAGATGCATTCAGACAAATGGCACTGGATGTTCTACAAGGTGTTCCAGCTTTTGAGAATGAACAAATTTCTAAATCAAATTTGCTTTCACCGAACAAAAATGAAGAAAATAGTGAAGATCAAAATCAAGCAGATTCGGAAAGAGAAGAAAATATTCGACAGCTTTTAAATGATTGCAAAAAAGAACTTGTTGGTCTTAATGACGATTGTTACGGAATATGGGCCCTCATTAATTTCAATGAGTAATTTATTTGTTTTAGTTTTTAATTTTTAAACATTTTTTTTCCAATTTTAGAACAAATGATGATATTAATCAAGTTGATCCGGATGTATTTCTGATTTTAACTAATTCAGCTATTTATATTTCCAAGTAAATTTGATTTTTTACTTTAAAATTTTAAGTTTAAAATTTAGAATTTAATTTCTGTTTAAAATTTTAAGTTTTTTTTTTCTAATCCAAGTAAATGTGTTTTGATTTATTTTACTTAAGAGAATATCTATTTTTTTAAGTTGAACATAATATAATGTAAAACGCAGGCCATCATTTAATGGACTGACAGAATTAATGATATTTTAGTGAAAAAAATCTATTCAAATCAAAGCTTTATTAATTGATTGGCAAATAAACTATTATACTAACAAATTCGGGGTATTAATAATAAAAAAATTTATCAATTAAAGTTTTTTGTAGGTTACATAAAATTAATTTGGGGAAATTTATGATCAAATTAAAATGATCATGCTCAAATATTAGAAGCATAAGCATATTTTCAAAATATGTTATTAAATTTGTTATATGGCTTCGTTGCGTACCAAAAGCTAAAACTTGAGAGGTTTTAGTTAATGTAAAATTATTTTTGTTTTTAAAATTTTTTGTTTAAAAATTAAAAAATTGAAAACCTATGGTTAAAACATATAAAATTGTTTAATAAAAGAAAGAGAGGCAATCTGGTTTTTCAAAATATTTGATAGAATGTGTTTAAAATTGCTTTTAATCGAGTAGAATATAAAAAGTGAATTAAAACAGTTGTCTTCTTAAAATAATAAAAAAAATTGGGCTAATTTAATAAGAAAACAAAAAAATCTAGTAATTTTTACCGCTAATTAATAAAAATAAATCTAATTTAAACTAATTTTTAATTGAAACCTATCAAATCGTTCCTCATTTGTATAAAATGTAATTCCTATCTCTAAAAAATTGGAAAAAAATTTTAAATAGTAAAAATAATTGAAACTCAATCATTAATCAGAGCATACCCAATTAAAAAAATTAAGATATTTGTTCTATTGAAAAAAATAAGTAAAAAAAAATTTAAAATTGACAAATTAATTTTTTTATAAAAAAAGTTTGTTGTTTTTTATTAGATAGTATTTTTTTTATTTATCTTATTTTATCAATAAATAGATTATAAAAATTAAAATTCGACTTTTTTTCTTTAATTTAGCGGTAATATTTATTAGATAATGAGTGAGGCATCTTGCACGTCTGTATAAAAACTAAATATGTAAATTTAAATTTAATTTTTGTAAAAAGTAATTAAATATATTTTTATTACCACCCCAAAATTGTTAGTTTCAAGAAAATTCTAAAATTTATTTTTATTTTTGACAGTTTAAGTTTTTTTTTTTAAATTTGAAGTCAGATCAAATGACTTGACTTAGAAAAGACCCTTCTAAATTAGAAATTCTTATATTTGTTTAGAAAGGCGCCTTATTTTGAAAGTTGATAATTTTGAAAGCTTGGTATTTGAAATAACTCCGTAAAATAATATAAAAGCTGAATCATATTCTTAATAATATATTTTTTTTTTTCGAAAAAAATCAAAAAAAAAACTAAAGTATCATTCAAAAAAAAAAAAACAATTACCTAAATCACTAATAAACAATATCAATCATTAAAAAAAATTTAAAAAATTAATTAAAATCACAGCTTTTTAAATAAAAAAAATTAAATTTCTATCTTTATTTTTTTCTATTTAGAAACGGCAACTATTACATTTTTTATGTCAAAATAAACTATAAACTTTGAGCTTTTAAAACAAGTATTTTAATCAGTAAGTTCCAGAGTTGTTTAAGAGTCCAAAAAAAAAGTCCAAGTCCGGACTTTTTTTAAAATTTTTTTCAAAAGTCCTACTCTTCTTGGCTACCATAAAAACTATTTAGGATCGCATAAATTTAAGTATATAAATAAATCAATAAAAAATTTTTAATCATATTTTAAAAAAACTGCTTGAAAAATTTTTTTTTTCAAGTTTTTTAATTATCATATTTATTATATTTATTTAGCTCCTCTCAAAAACTAAATCTAAATAAATATTGAGAGGAATTTTTATTAAAACATAAAAAATGTATACGTTAAATATTTATTAATAAAGGAATAAAATTTAAGAAAAAAAAAGTCCGGACTTGGACTTGACTTTAGACTTGGGACTTTTAAATAAGTCTGGCAACTTCCACTTGTTCTCTCAGAAAACACTGAAAATCAAGACTCAAAAAAAGATTTTATTTTATCAAGATATTTAATTAAAACCTCAAATTCAATTATATTTGTGAACAAAATTTTAAGATAATACAACCTAGGTCGCAGTTAGGGGCCAATTAATAGGCCAGAGTGAACTAATTTTGAAAAGAAAATATCAATTTTAGAAACTAGAGAAAAAAAGCCGTAAATCTTCCAAATTTCACTATTATATCAGTACACCATTTTTTTTCTAAATGAATTTTAAGACGACCATTTTTGTCCACCCGTTAAATATAAAATCTGTATATTTTTTACTAAACTAAATTCTAAATTAAAGCGTTTATTGATAAATTTTTATTAAGCTATGATGATGCAGTTGAATCATTTATTGATTATGAAAAAATAGAGCTTGAATTTGTCGAAAAAATTGAACTTGGTCCCGAGCCTGTCACTGAGTTAGCATTTTTCAAATCAAGCCCACGTTTCTATATAATTAGAATCTACTACAAAGACAAAAATGACTCCTCTAACGAGCCTTTGTCTTTATTCTATTCGTTTCGATCAAGCAATCTAAGATTTTTTAATAACTTGGTGCTGACAACCAAATCCCAAGACGAATTAATTGAATCTTTACGTGGTATTTGCCAAACAATTCAGTCAACATTAATTTTTTTCGGCAATCAGATACAATTTGATGATGTCAGTAAATTAAACAAGTACATTTTTTAAATTTAAATTTAAAAAAAAATCTTAAATTAATAATTTTTTATAAGAAAAAAAAGTAAACCCCATAAAAATATAGAACAATTGCGAAAGCTCAGCTCAAAGATGAGCGTAGAGGGATCTAAAATTGTGAATGGGGCAAATGATTCAAAAATTATGCGTTTTGGAAAGATCATTGGAAGTAAATTGTTTAGAAAAAATAATACTCAATCTCCAAATCAGACAAATGAAACTTCGGAAAATTTGATTGAACTAAATGAGACAAGCCATGATTTGATTCAGTTTGAAGAATCACAGATAAACCTAGTAGATGAAAGCAAACAAGAATCATTAATTGATTTTAGCGATCTAAGCGTGACTGAAGACACACCTAAAATTTCTAGATCCATTAGACGAGAAAAGTCTTCCAATTCCTTAAATTCAATGGGTAATACTTCAATAAATACAATCAAGACTACAAGTCGAAATTACATTCCAAAATTGAGTCAGAAACAATTTCAATCGCGCATAGAAAAAGTCAATGAAACTAAAGAAACAGTAAAGCAATCGAAGACAAATTTTATTTTTATTTAATATTGTTATAAAATAGTTTTATACGAAAATCAAAATATTCAATAAATCAAATTTTTTGTGCATTTCTTGAGTTTAAATTATATTAAGTTTTAGAAAAAAATATTGTTTTAAATAAAAACTATTAGAACAGAATGGATTTTTATTTTTTAAAATAATTAACTAATTAATTAAGAAATCAAAAAAATTGAAACTAACAAATATCAAGAGGTATAGTAAAAATTAAATTTTAAAAGGAACTCTGTAAATATTATTTATAACTGAAAATTCCAAATGACTAAACCTTTGAACTAAGTACTAAATTGGAAAAAATTGAAGAAAAATGCTTCAAGAAAAAAATTGTTTTCAACATCACCGTTCCTTAAATAAAAAAATATTTAATATATTTATAAATTTGTTATAGGGCTGATTTACTTAACTAGATCAATTGTTAAGCATTAGTCTAGTTGTTTGAATTGGAGATGCTATTTTAAGAAAAGCATCTCCAATTCTTCAATTATTTTAAGAAAATCAAAATTTCTGGTAAAAGAATTGCCAGTTTATGGTTTTATAAAATAAAGAAATTTAAACAATCCATTCGTTTCCTATTACAATGAATACAAATAGGAAAATCACACTTCAACAAATTTGTTAAAATTATTCGGAAAAACATTCAAAAGACTAAAAAACTATTTAAAAATAATTATATTTGACTAGGTTTTTTGCTGGTTTGATATTTTTTAAAAGCAAATTTCTCTTTGAAAGAGATTTTTTCTAAAAAATTCCTAAAACTATAAGGTGTACCAAGTCGCCTAATAATCACATATCCTTCCTTTCCTTTTCCTTTGATAAAAAATAAGCTGTTTTTTTTTCATTTTTTAATTAAATGATTTGGGAGAGTTTTTTTTTAATTGTTTTGAAATTTTGCACAAAAAATCTAAAATAATGAAAATTTAAAAATATGAAATTATTTTGATTTTGTCTTTACAATCTAAAAAAACAACTATTATAATCTGTTAAGCTTTTATTTGAAATTTTCAGTGCCTGTTTGAAATCCAAAACATGATATGACTGAATTTAGAGAATTAAGTATATCACAATCAGTTAATCAGTCTTCATTTTCATTTTCAGACTTTTTTTGTAAAAATAGCAGTTATTGAAGTAATATTACTTGAGTTTATTCAAAATTCTTATAGGAAATTCTAATTTTTTTTGGTTAATAAAATATTATAAATGAGGTAAGAAATATAAATTGTAGCTTTCTCTTAAATTACAGATGTTATATTTAATTTAATCAATTTTTGATTAAAAAGCCACACATTTTTCTATTCTAATAAAATAGTTAAAAAATAAATAGTTAAAATAATCTCTAAAAATAATAATTGATGCTAAAAAATTTGAAAAGAAAAATAATTGATCTATTTAGATTTAAAAATTCCACAATTTTAAATTTAAAGCCGATCTAAAATATTTCACAAATAATTAAACACTTCTAAAAGATGTTTTCAATTCATAATTTTATAAGATTTAAATTGGTTTTTTATTTTTGCGACTTAAAATATTTTTTATCTAAAAAAAATTAAATGAAATTTTTAATCTACATGGTTTAAAAAAAAATTTAGTTTAGTTTATTCAATAAACACCGCGAGGGTGATGTAAAAAAAATAAAATAAATTAAAAAAATAATAATAAAAAGAAAGTAAAGTTTTGTCTTTCTAAATAAAATTAAAAAGTTCAATTTTTTCATAAGTGTGTTAGTCTCATGATTAAATTGAAATAAAATTATTATAAGAATTATTTTTTTTTGTGTTTTGTTTAGAAAGCCTTGGTTAGAAGTTGTAGAATTTTTATTATTATTCTTTGGTCATTGACTCAAGAATACAAATCTAAAGACACTGAATTTTTTTTAAATTGTTCTCCAGCAAAAAAAGTATTCTTTTGTGTTCTTTTGAGTTCTTTATTTTTAAAACTATTATTTTTCTCATCGATAATTAGACTTTAAAATTTTAAAAAATTTTAATAGTATTTTTTAAAATTTTAAGTAATTGTAAAAATTAAATGTAGAATATATTTTATTATCATGTAAACTTTTTTTAACCATAATAAAGTTTTATATTTCTTTAAAAGCAGCTTGAAAATTTTTCAGAATTTTAAATAGAGAAATAAAGGCATCAAATTTTAGAATTATTAATTACGGCGCAAAATTCGATTATTTTTTTTTGACTAAAATGCAATTAATCTTATTCTTATTTTTATAAAATAGCAAAAAATAAATTATATTTTTTATATTTGTCGGGTTTATTTTAAATTTTTGCAGCTTATTTTTTTAATATATTTTTATCTATTCCTAAAAAGAAATCATTTTTTTTATATATATTTTTTTTGAACGAGTAATAGATCAATTATTCAAATATTCAAATAAATAAATTTAATGAAACAAAATACATTCTTTCTTCTTACGAAATAATAGGCTTTTTTTCTAAGTTCTATGTTATCGATTTTAATGGGGCGAGCATTTTGCGAAATATGATTAAATTAAATATTAAATTTTTTTTATTGAGAAAAAAAAAACAAATTTAAAAAATCCTTAGTTAAACTAGCTTATGGTTGAAAGGTTTAAATATATAAACTTAGTTGTTTAGCTAAAATTAATTAGAAATAAAATTTTTCTTTACTACGATATTGTTTGTTTAGATTTAGATCTAGGTGAAGCTTAAAAAAATTACGAATTCTTAACAATGACCTAAAGTTTTTAGAAAATTTTCGACCAGAAGCCTTTGTTTTAATTAAAACTGGTCTTAAATCTAAAATTTCTTTGATAAATTTAATAGCTGGGCATTTAGAAGATCTTATTCAAAATGAGGATTTGCTTGTCTAAAATTTTTTGAGCTAATTCTATTCTAATCGCCTATCAAACACTCTTCGTATGAAATTTAAATTTTAGATATCTTTAAGAAAATTTATATTATCTTGTCAAAAAAATTCACATTTAATTTATTCTTTTATTTTATGTTTTTAATTAATGTTGCAAACAAAATGCAATAAAACTAATTTGTCTAAGTTAATCATCTATTGTCTCGTTTGTTAACAAAAAAAAACAAAACAAAACAAAAAACAAACCTCTTCTCTATGCTGTACCTTTAGCTCAGTTGTATAGAGGCAAATTTAAAAATAAATTTATTTTATAATCTGAAACTTGACTAAATTTGTTAAATTTTCATAAATTATGCTAAAGCTAGACCTCACTCTAGCAAAATTCTATTTCTTTGTTGTGTATCAGCAAGCAAGCTAAAAAAGCGACAAATTTACGATGGATCCTTGTAAAAAATACGCTTGCCAATTGCAAGAATGCTTGGCAAAGCACAACTACAATCAAGATAAATGCGAAAAAATAGTTCATCAACTAAATAAGTGCTGTATTGAATACTACATTTTGCGCAAAGAGCAATACGATCAGGTTTCGCCAACTTGCTCTGGATTCATATCGCAACTAATTGATAAAAAAAAATGAGGTTTGCTTCATTTTTATTTTAAAATAAATTCACTATTCTCACATTAACCAGTTTAATTTTCAAGTTCAATTTAGGTTTTATTACCTAAATTTGATTAAATAAAATTTTTCAGTTAAAAATTAAAAAAATTTATCTTTCAATTTTCTTTTCCTCTATTTTCAATTTCACTATGAGCGATGCAATTAAAAAAATTAAAATTATCAAATTTAATTAGGCAAGAAACGAACAAAATAGAAAGGTGTAAATTTTAATTTTAGATGATAAAAATAAGTATGACACATTAGTTTAAGCAAATGTTATAAAGTATTAGTTAGCTAATTAGCATTTAATTAAAAATAAAAAATTTTTTTTTTAATTTAGATTTATTTAATTTTTTTTAGTATTTTTAAACTGTTGAAATTTTGAATAATGTTTTTTGTCTGACTTAAATACGGATATGACTCAGAATCAAATGTCGCAAGCATCAAACACACCAAGTACGCCCAATGGGAGCTCTAAGAAGGCGGGCTTCTTTTCTAGCCTGTCGTCGACAGGCACTAACCGCGGCATAGGCCACGAGCTAGCTGACGAGGACATCAAAATACAGATCTTCTATTCAGGTATAATTACAGTCATTTACATAAAATACGATGATGTTCAATTGAATGGCACGTATGAGTTGGAAAAATTTAAGCATCATATTCGGGAAATATGCAAATTCGAGGTCGAGGATAAATTTACGATCAAATGGGTTGACGAGGAGGGCGATCCGTGCACGATTAGCACTCAAATGGAAATGGACGAGGCGATCCGATTGTACTACTTGAACAAAGAGAACGAGCTAGTGGTGCACGTGTTTGCCAATGTGCCGCAGAAGCCCGGCTTGCAGTGCGTCGGCGAGGACAGGTCAATTTACCGACGAGGTGCACGACGATGGAGGAAAATTTATCTAGTTAATGGTCACAAATATCAAGCGAAACGTTTTGCCAAGTCGGCAATGTGCAAAGTGTGCGGTGATCGAATATGGGGACTTGGAAGACAGGGCTACAAGTGTCTTGAGTGCAAAATAATGGTTCATAAACGATGCCACAAGTTTATCTTGACAAATTGTATTCAAACACAGCAAATTCAAAAAATGGAACGCGACGCCAAAATTGCCTATTCGGCTTCTTTCAATAAAATATCCAATGACATGGATTCAAATCATGATTCAAAGTAAGTCGATTGTACTTTTTAATTTGCTCTTTTTTAAATTATCAAAAAATTTTTTCTATTTTTTTTTTTTAATTATTTAGGAATGAAATTTATATTTTAAAGGTTTAAATTTTTTTCATTTTTCCGATGACAATTATTGAAGATATTTGTTTATTTTAGGTCGCCCTAAAAGTCCATGAACTTGATTTTGGTGCCCAACAAAAAAAATAAAAAATTTCAGCATTTTTAGGCTTTCGGGTTCACCGATTTTCATTTTAGTGCTGCATTAAAAAAAAATATATACATATATGATACTATATTCTATATTAAAGTCACTTGAAAAAAAGCTCCTTGTAATAAGAATTAAAGACAATTTTTTTAGATTCCTAAAATTCTAATTTTTGATGTAAACCTTTTAAATTTTTAAAAGTCCTTGGTTTTTAAAAAAAAAATGTAGCACAGTGCACTATAATATTTTAGGTATTGTGAAATTAAAATACAAATAGAGCAAAAATTCTTCCTTTTAAGACAAATTAAAATTTACTAAAAATAAATTTTTTTTTGGCATTATGAATTTTGGAACCAAATCAAAACAAAATTCTTAATAAATTTAAATTAAATTTTTTTCTTTAGATCTAAAACTTTTTCTAAAAAATGTATCATTTGATACATACCATGTTTTACCTAAATTTTAATTTATGCAAAATCTCTGCAGTTAAATTTTAATGATTTTTTAATGAAAAAGCGGGCCTATTGCATTATGTGATCACTGGTTCACATAAAAGGTGAACCAACTTACCCAACCTAAATAGGTGATCAGTTGTGTTCACTTATT
>VANL01000721.1:0-25043 GCA_006352455.1 Brachionus sp. 'Tiscar'
TCAAATCGACTAAGCAGCGATGGAGACTTTCATTTAGGTAAAAAGTTTTTATAGTTTGATTTTTGTGTGTGTATTGATTTTTAGCCTTAAAAATACTTTTGAAAGTTCTATTAAATATTAAGATTTTGTAGGTTTTAATATTTTTATTTCGCTATTGAGTCGCTTATACCATTTGTTTCTTTCTTCATTGAGTCCTTTTTTTTTTAGTTCTAAAAGTTGCAGTATTTTTTGAACTTCAATTTTTTCTTCTTCTAAAAATTCAAGCATTTTCTAGCTATTGATTTTTTGCTAAATTCTTCTTTTTTGATAGGACTATTTTTAAACTCTCCAAATATACCATATAATTCAAAATTTTTCAAGGGCAAAATTTTTGATTGAAGCTGTCTAACATGTTGACTTACGAATTTAGATCTATCTAAGATATCCTTTTCAAATCAAGCATATGTTTCAAAATTTTTAAAAATATGTAACAAGTTTACATTTTGATCTTTAAGAACAAATTTTTAAATACACATAAGGAAAAATAATTAAAACCCTGCCAAAATAATACGGTTAATCAGCTTTCTTTACTAGCTATATTAGAGCCTTCATGCTATATTAAACTCAAATTATATTTAGTTAAATGAGTTTCATAGAATTTTGCACAAAATTAGACTTGACTAGTGTAAAAATTATATTATTTTTCATTTTATGTATATCAAAATTTGCTTAAAATGAACAATATCGTAATTTTCTAAGTAATTTATCATGTTTTTAGTTTAATTTGTCTATTTTTGTCGGTTCATTAATGTTTTTCATTACTTAGATTAGATAAAAAAGTTGTCATTATGAGGGAAGAAATATTTTAATGAATAACCTTGGCTTAAATGCTTTAAAACGAGAAATGTTGACAGAAACAAATAATTGACGAACTTGATATGTCTGAAATTTTGATACATCTATGATAAATTTGATTGTTAAAATAGAAAAAAATATTTAGATTAATTAATTGATTTTATTTTTACATATTTTTTTCTTTTTCATTTGAAATAAATAAAGTTACTGGTTTTTGATTGTTGAAAAATTTGAACAGATTAAAAAAAAATGTTTGTCTAAATAACTCAAATATAAAGCTATACTGAATTGCTTATACGGGATTTTTAAAAGATAAAATAAATTGTTACATTGCACTTAAATATAATTGAAAATTAAATATTTGATAAAAAAAAAGAATAAATAAAAATTAGATAATTTAAAAAATCTATTTTAAATGATATAAATTAGTTATGTATCTTTAAAAATAATTTTCTATTCATTTTTGTGATAAGCATTTGTTATTTTTTTTCTCCTATTTGAATTTACTGTCAAAGTTTTGTTTTCATTCCACGGGTTGAAATAAACTGCTTTATAATAATAATAAACCAAAATTAAAAAATTAAAAAATAAACATATCATCATTATTTTTGAATTTGATATTTTAGAGTCAATTATAGGCACTGTGGAAAAGCCGAAGCTTGACCGATCAAATATTTGCTCATTAACCATATCGATTAGTTGCTTCATGTCATACCTAAGTGCAGTGTACTGAGACAACGAGCAAATAAATGACGTAATGTGAAAAATTTGATGACTTTGTCCAATTATGTCAAACTTTCCGGGCCAATATCTCTCAGGAATATGTGTTGTGTACAAAAAAGCACTACTCAAAGCGGCCAAAAATTGAATTAAATAAAAAAAATCTGAACCTAATTTAAATAGAAAATAACTTTCATGATGTACTATTTTGATTTCGGACGAAGACGATAAAAATGAAAAAATGAAATTAAAATTTTTAAAAATAGTCGGATGATAAAAATAGATGTAGCGATACAAAAGAGGCATATTAACAAATACGTATTGAATCACAAATGATAGAGTCCTAAGGACACTTCGTTGAACAGGTGAAATAATAAAACGTGACGTGCATGACATAACATTGGCTATTAGAGACACAATCAAAACCATCAGTGTATAATAGTCGAACAATTTGTCTTTTTGAGTTGATTTGATTGTTGAAAGAGTGTACGATTTGTAAGCAATTGCACATCCCATTCCGTATATGCTAATGCTAAGATAATCTAGAATAAAGCATACATGTCTAGCTATGGGTGACATACAATTAAGCATGTGAGCCAAACTGCTCATCAATAAATAGAAGCATATCGTAGATAAATAAATAAAAAGTGGATGAGTTAGATTATCATTTATTAATTCATTGGAACACAGGTTTTTTACTAAAATTCCTAACGATATTAAAAACGGAATGAAGTGAGTCCAAAAATTAATTGATTCGTTGTTATTTAGACAAAACACTGACTTTAAACAAGATCTAAATGAACTGCTCGGATTACGGTAGCCAGTGAAAATAAACAACTCTTGAAACTCGCTCGGAACTTGTTTGTGATTGAGGTAGCGGTATTTTTTGCTGCACAAATGTTTTAATTCCATTTAAACCTAACAAATGTAGTTTTTTTATCATTGAAAAATTTCTACAATTTAATTAAATTTAATCTATGTAGAAAAAAAAAATTTTTGCTTTGTTAATTATTTAGTTTAGTTTTTAGATAAAAATAAATGAAAAAAGAAACTAAACTAATTTACTAATGTATTTTAAATACTTTTCTAGTTCCTGGTTAAATAAAAAAAAAAACATATATTTTTAATATCATTAAAAAAGCCAAAAATACGCCCGAAGGAATAAAGTTTAAAATTTAATACTATTTTTAATTATTTAGAAAAACAGTAACAGTTAATTCGAGTTGCGTTTGCTCGAAGATTACATATAATTTAGATAAAAATAAAATAAAAAATTGATTTAACCTGGATTTTTTTTAATGATGAATATAAAAATGTATTTTATTTTTTAATTTTCAAATCTTGCTAATTTTACAGTGACTAAAAAAGGTTCAGCTAAAAATATTTATGCAAAAAAATGTGAATTTTTTATTATTTATATCGGATTTATATCTAATAAAAAAATAAGTTATTATAATTTTTGATTGAATTTTAGCTTAGAAATATAAAGATTAATTTAAACTTATATTTAAAATAAACAAGTGATTAATTTTAAAATCGATTTTAAAATATTGACTAATTAACACAAATTTTGAAACTTAATCTTAAGCAAAACATTGTGCATTTAAAATACAGTTAAGTAACACTTGCTTAAGGTAAAAAATATAAATATAAATATTTTTTCTAAAATTTTCTCCTAATTAATAAAATTGAACTTGAATAATTTTTATAATATGTAAATTTTTAATAAAATTATTTGAAATTTGATTTAATTATAAAAAATTAAATTAAAAACTGTAGTAGTTTTGAATTAAATTAAAAAGAAAACGTTTTATTCATATCAAAGACAAAAAGATTTAATGAACTAGCAATATTTTATTAATAAATAAAATTATCATTAAAATGTAGGCAGAATGGGTTTAAAGCCAAACATATATTTTTTTTGGGTGAAATTTTGATTTGTTAAAAATTTAGAAAAATTAAAATATTTATCAGTTTAAAACCAACAATAGTGATAAGCATACCATAGTAACTAATTTTTTCAACAGTTGATCTATAGAACTGTTTACTTATCTTAGATTGAAAATAAAAAATAAGTTTTTATTTTTGAAAATTCATTCAACTATCACTCATTAATAAACATAGAAATTATTTTAAAAAAATAACCAAAAACAAACAAACGCCAGATTACTAACTAAAATTATCTGTGAATAATTTTTGCAAAATAAATTTTTAAACAAAATAATAAAATCTTATATCATATATTATTTGCTAAAAATTCCAAAGTTTTAACTTTGTAAATTTTAATTTTAAATTTATTCATCTAGTCTCTAAAAATAATTATCATATAAATGAGTATCTGTTGAAAAAAAAAACAAAAGGCTGCGGGATCTGAATAATATTTTTCTTAACTTTACTCTACTTATTTTTTTTATAATTAATCTTTTCTGATTCTAAATCTACAAAATTTTTATGATTTATAACTTGTGAATTAATTATTAATTAAAAATCAATTAATTCTAACTTTTTTTATAGAAAAAGACACATATACTTTGTCTTATTTTTTTTAAATAAAATATAAAAAAAACTGATGTATACTTGAATTATTTTTAAGGTGATTGATAGTTTAGTTTTTATTTTCAGTTATTTTTTAAATTAAGAACCAGGATTAATATAATTTATCTAATTAAACTCTAATCAAAAATACGTTTAGAAAAAAATTAATTCCAAAGTCTAATAAAAATTTTTGTTTATTAAGAAAAATCATAATTTAAAAATTTATTTTTTGTCGAACTAGTTTTTGAAGAAAAAGCCTTTTATAAGAACGTTGATAATTTCTCAAATTTAACTCAAAATTTATTTAGCTGAGATTAGAAATAATTAAAGATGATTTCAAAACGTATAAAGTGAGAAATATTTTTAAGCTTAAAGATAAGATTAGTTCATTAAAAAAAGAACATTTTTAAAGTTTTTAATACTTCTAGATTTTATTAGAAGATTTTGACATTTAAGAATGCATTTTTACCAAGATTTTTTTAAATTTCAATTCAATTTAAGTTAAATAACAATGACACGTTTATTCTTATTTATTGTCATAAAATTTTTATGATTAAAACAAAAAAATATTAATTCTAAAATAGCATTGTTCGATGTTTTATAGAAATCTTTTTGTTATGAATTCAGTGATTTTAATTACTCCCTTGATGAATAGAAGATTTTTACTATTCATTATTTAAATTAAATATCAATTTCTCAATTCTCCTTAAATCAAAAATTTAGTCTTTTAAATGTATTAATTAATTTTTTCGATTGATAATAAATTATTTAAACAAAAAAAAAACTAAATGATTTGGATTACTAGTTAATAAAAATAATGAGAAATTCAAAAAAATTTTGTCTAAAATGGAAACACTATTTAAAAAATATTAAAATAGTAAAACAACTTGAGATAATTTGCTTCTATTTATTTTTTAATAAAGTAATATGACTTTGTTTTAAAAAATTTAATATTCATTATTGCTTATTTTATAAATAATTTTTATTAACAATATAATAAATTAGAATTTAACAAAAAAAAATTTTTAATAAAAAATTAATTCTAATTAGTAATCAATATTAATTAAAAAATGTGTAAAAATAATTAATAGGATATTAGACTTTAGTTATTTTTCTTAATCTAAACATTTTATAATCTACTTTACTTTTAACAGATTTTTTCGAAAGAAAATTATTATAGTATTTAAAGAAATTTTTTTATTAATCTTGAAAAAAGAATTTCAAAAATTTTTTAAATAACCACTAGTTTAATTAGATTATTTACATTTATTTTATCGTAAAAATCATTCATGATAAATAATTTTAGATAGCATCATTTAATGTACTGAAAAAAACTATTCAAGCTAAAAAAAATGAATTCCTCGAAATATTCGAATTTCATCTTTTAAAAATTTTAAATGAATATAGTTTGAATTGATTTAATGAAGCTAAAACAAAATCGATTTTTCTGTCATAATAAAAAAATTTAATTTTTTACTAATTATTTTAATTACAAAAAAATTCTACAATAGATTTTCTAAAAATTATACTTTAAAAATATAAAATTTTTAATTTCTGAACAGTTTTAAACTGCTGTTGATACACAAGTTTACTGACTTAAAATAAACCTGGTGCACTTTGAAAAACAAATGCTGATAGCTAATTGAAAAATAAAACGCAAAAAATAACAATTTTTTGTCTAAATGAACAAAAAGAAAACAAAATGCACACTAAAGAAAATTAATTATTAATTAAATAAAAAATTATGATTCATTTTTGATCATGCATCACTTACTTTTTATTATTCAAAAAATACAAAAATCTTTTATAATAGCTTTTTTTAAAATTTATTTCCCTTGTTTAAGGGATTAATTAATTAGTGAAAATTTAAACACTAAAAAAAATTTTTGGTTTTATTAAATTTAGCTAAGAAAATTTAAACGTTAATCAAATATAATCACGCTTTTTTATATGTTGAGAATTTTGAATATTTAAAAGCTAAAATAATTAAATTTGCAAAAATTTTATATTAAAAATTCTGCAATTATGAAATGTGAAAATTTCTCATAAAACAATAAAACTACAAACATTAGAAACTATAAAAAAACAATAAAACTATAAAGTTTTTAAAAACTTTTCTTTTAGTTTATTAGTTTAATTTATCTTTAAAATATTAAGAAATTTGTTTAATTCTAGCTTTTTTAATTAAGTATTTTTTGGTAAAAGTCAAATGATCTAATTGAAACAAGAATAAAAGTTTTTTTTTCTAATATAGAAATGGTTTTATATCGTCTAGTTTTGTTTGATATTTATAAATATTCAAATTTAATATTTATTTTTCTTAATATTTAATAATTTTCTTAAAATGCTGATTCATTTTTTCAAATAATATTTACAAATAAAATATGTATAAAAAGATTTTAAAAGAACTAAAATAATATGATTTTTTTTGAGTTTAATAAAAAATTTTACTCCATGAAAACTAAATTAAATATTTTTTATTAAATTTATTTTTTAAAAAGAATGTAAGAACAGTTTGAGAATATTAGGAAAAAAATCTAAAAAGTCATCTTCAAAATTTAAAATTATAACTAAATATCTTATTTCTTTAAATTCATTATAGATTAAAAAAAGAAAATAAATAGAATAATTATTTTATATATTTTTTCATATTTATCGATAATTTATTAATCAAATAAAACTAAACTAGAGGCTTTGGTTAAATATAATTTATTGGGAAAATTAAAGTTCGGCAAAAACTTCCTTAAGTGAGAGCTCTTATTAAACGAACTGAATAATAGCAAATAATTTAAAAAATATTAAAAAACTTAAGAGCATTTGATAAAAAAATTAACTAAATTTTTAAGTAAAAACTTAGATGAATTGAAAAACAGGAAAAAATTTCAGTTTAACATATTAAGACGGAATGTAAAACAAGCTTAAAAAATAACAAGACAATTAAGTTCTTAACACGATTAAACATAAAATTAGAAAAAATTATTTCTTATTTTATTTTTATTAAAAAAATTTTCAATTGTTTACGATTATAAAAGAAAATGCATCTCCCTTGAGAAACATGCAAAAACTTATTATAAAAATGAATTTTGGTCAGAACTAAAATACTTCAAAATTATAAATTTGAAACAATAATCTAAATTTGAATTGAACTCAGGCAGTAAATTTACCTTTAAAAAAATTCATATTACATAATTAAAAAAATTTGTCTAGTTTTTATTTTATTTGAAGGCTCAGTATTTAAATTAAAAAGAAATATTTTTGGCATTATAAAATAGCTTTTTTTAATATAAGTAAATGATTTGTCCTAAAAAAAAGTATTTTTAACTAATCTTCTCGAAACACTAGATAAAATAACTAGTGAGACAGCGAAAGGCATAAAGTACAGTACCTTATATGCGCCTTCTGCATAAGCTCAGCGTCTATGGGCTTAGCGAACAAATGGTTAATTAGTTTTAAGATTTTTTGAGTAATAGAAAGTAGCGTCTTGTACTTTGAAATAATGAGTTGTTCGTGATTCTAAGTGGAGTTCCTCAAAAGTTTGTTCTTGGTCCAATACTATTCATTCTTTACACAAATGATCTTCCAGATTGTGTTTCAAAAAAGATTCAGATGTATGCTGATGACTCTAAAATCTTAGCTATTGTTAACTAAGTTTATGAAAAAATGAAGTTACAGAACGATTTAGATGCGAAGTTATGCATTTGGGATGATTGAATGAAGGACATAAGTACTTAGCTCAAAACAGAAAAGAGAGCGGGGATGTAACAAAAGAGGTTACTAGCTATGATGGTATTATCTGACTTAAAGTGGATTGCTGAAGTAAAGAGTGTCTGTGCAAAAGCAAACAAAATTATAAACATCTATGGTTAGACCACAGCTAAAGTTTGCGTTACAAGTGTGGAACCCAAGTTAAAAGATTGATGTGAATGCATTAGAAAAAATCCAGGAACGTTCCAAAAAAATACCTTTAACTTTGAGAAGTATGGACTATGAAATGCGATTGCCGAAGATAGACCTTACCAAGCTAATCGAAAGGCGAGTTGGAGAAGATTTATTCTAAGTGTATTAACTAGAATAAACAACTAAGTAACTAACTAACTAGTCCTAAACAAAAATAAACTTTTTAAAACAAAATACATCCTAATCAAAAAAAATTCTTTAAAAATGTAATTTAATACATTTAAAAAATTAAATTAATAATTAATAATGTATTTTCTTGTTTTTTTTTTTTAGTTAATTTCTTTTTTCATCTTCTCTCACTGAAACATAGAGTGGTCTTGTATTCTTTTACAGCTCCTGATTTATAATACTCTCGACTAGAAAATTTTCAATACTATCCTTCTATTCTTTGAAAGTCACTTTAGGTAATCCTCCATCAATCGGATCTATAGCAGTTCAGATTTAGAGCAATTAGTGACTTAAATAAAAAAAATCTAAAATGATTATAAAGCTTTTATTTTTTATAAAATATTTTTAAAGAATAAAAAATTTTCTCAATTTTAATTTTTGTTCACCATACTTTGGTACATATTATCATACTACATATTATCAAAAGTGAAAACAAAAAACTGATATAGAACTCGTTTAAAACTTATAAATTTTATAACTAGACTAAATTCAACTTTTCCCTCACTTTATAGAAAAGTTAAGTTGTCTTTTTGTTGATCAAAAATAAAAAAAAAAATTAATTAAAAATTGTTTTGCGATTTTTTTAAATCGAAAGTTTATTATTAATAAAAATTTTCGAAACATTGAAAAAAAATTTTAAATAAATTTAAAAAAAAAATAATAATAATATTTAGTAGTCACATTTAATTGATATTTCAGGCAAATAAATTAGATGAGAAGTTAATTAGTCTTCAATCCATTCGAAAGGCTCTGGTGGCTCAGGCTCATTATGTTCTTCTTCTTTAACTGGCCCACCGGCTTTGACTAACTCGACCAAATTTTCCGGCTGATCTGACTGAGTATCTCTTAGTATTATAAAACCACCATTGGACACATCTTTCAATGGTTGATACCTGGTACTCTTCGACGAGATTACTCTCAATTGTGGTTTTATAACACGAGCTGGATTTTGTAAAATTTCAAAATCAGGCTCTTTTTCTTTTTCCTTTTTTTCAGTCTCATCAACTTTAACTTTTTCGTCTACTTCCATTTTCTCTTCTCCTTTATCGACTTTTTTGTCCAAGTCACGTCGATGCTTTTTACTAGTAGTCGACAAAACGGCTTTTTCGACTTTTTCTTTTTTGTCCGCTTTTTTCTCTTCCATCGGCGCCGGATAGCCAAACACACTCGGCTGAGCGTTCGACAAAAACTCTATTTTTGGCATTTTTAAATCTTGATTTAGGCCAATAAGAGATGTTGGCTGAAAAGCTAGAGACAAAAAGTGAGCTAATGGAAACCAGTACCAGAATTGAGTGAAAACGAGCAGGCCAACCACTGCACTCATGTCAGTTTGTCCATTTCTGGTTTGCAGCGATACTGACATATTACGACCACCGGCATCAAGAATTCCCTGAGCTAAAATGGCGCCAAACTTGGCAATAACATCGTCATGTTTATCGGTCACTATTTTCAACAAAGTCTCTCTAAGTGTTTTAACTTTAGGACAGGTGGATTCGGTGTGCTGAATACAAATTAAACTCATTGCTATTAGAACACCTTGGCGAACATAATTGACGGCATCATTTAGCATGGGCTCTAGAACAGCCAATGCTTCTTTGTTTCCAGTTCCGGCACAAGCTATGCCCAAAGCCATGGCGGCTCCGTATCTCACGTGAGGATTGTAGCTCTCGGCCAACAGAGATACCATGCTGGGACACTGTTCTGGAGTTCTAAACAACAAAAAACCCAATGCTTCTACAGCAGCACGTCTCACATCATCATTAACGTCACTTACTGCCACGTGCAACAGCCGTCTTATTGCCTCACTGTTTCCCGTGCCACAATAAGCCATGGCAATTGTGTACATGCCTGAACGTCTTAGTATAGGATCTTTATCCTGCACTAGAGTTTCGATCAAAGTGTTGGCTTCTTCAAGCCGACCATACATGCAAAGAGAAATGCCGATAGCAATTCCTCGTAAAATTTTTTCGTGTTGAGTCTCTTGTGCGTATCCGAGCATGTCCTTAATGGCAATGGAAGAGTTAGAGCCGAGCATTACTAAACCCATGGCTATGCCGGCCGCTTCGCCAATTATGGCATCGTCTTTTACTAAATTTGATTTTAATTCTTCGTAAATGTCTGATCTGGATGTTCCCATTGCAGCCAGGCCAATTCCAAGACATGCGCCATGCTTCACTGGTTCAGTGCTTGCTGCTTTTAATTGTGTGAATAAATATTCGACAATAGAATCACCATGATTGGCGTGTATTAGACCAAGGGCGTACAAACCACCGCCATCCGAATAAGGAAAGCTGTTGCCGGTGTCTTTGGGCAAATAGGCTGACATTAAATTTAATGCTTCTTTTTCGTGGCCTTTGTGAATTACGCCAAGACTTGATGTTGCTGTAAATTTAGCCCAATTGGTTGCTCTAGCCAACCATTCCAAGTTGTCTCTCAAAAATTGATCACTTGTGGTACCACAGTGCATCAATGAATTACAAATAACTGTGGCTGTGTGGCAAATTGAATTTCTTACTGCATCCTTTTTTGAAAAAATAAAGATTTTTTTTTCTTATTTTTTATGTCATAAATAAAATTTTACTTTAATTGTTTTTAAAATTAACAAATCTGAGTGATTATTTTTGATTAAGAATTGCATATTGGTGTTAATGGTTATTTCACCATTCAATATAGTCAATAGTTTGTCAATATGGGATTTTAGTTCTTGGTTGAGTTTTCCTGTTGGTTCTTCTTGCTTTACCTCGCCTTCGCCAATGTCCATCGGCTGACTTGTTGTAATCAAAGCTTTTAGCAAATTTCTGACCTTAAGCAAAAATTGCTGAGTGGAATTCTCATACAAATCTAGGCCTATTTGAAACGCCATCAAAACATTATTTGATCGAACCAAATTTTCCAGTATATTGGCCACTTGTTCTGGCTCGTCTAGATAAATTAAACACTGAACTACATTTACATAGTCCGGATTTGGTAAATTGGAGTAAATTTTGACAAGCAGATTGAGAATGGCGTTACGGAATTTTCTGTTCTGAATTAGAGATAAAGTCACTTTGAATGCATAGGATATGGTATCGGCAACATTGGTAGCGATTAAAATGGACTTTTCTAGAATGTCCAAACGTCGAGTTTCGATCGCAAGACCGATCGCTTGTTTGAATTTTTTGTCGTCAAGACATCTCTGGAACATTCGATTTACAATATTTTCCAAACGCGGGTCGATCGGCTTTAGTTCTGATTGATTTTGAAAATTTTCAACTTGAAGTTTTGTATAGTGATCAATGCATTTTGATATTATGGTCTCAACATATTCACTACTCTCGTCGACATTGAAAAGTTTGTCTGCACCCAAGGCGTACTGAAGCGCATTGTCGAACGAGCCCAAATGGTAGTAGACTTTTGAGGCGACTAGAGCGGCAAATTGTCTGTCTTTGAATTGTTCATTTTCATACAACATTTCACTTAAAAATATTAATTTTGGTTGATTATTTAAAAATTTTCTTTTTACATTACATTATGGTAATGGAGTCGGCAATCTCAGCCCAAAACATGTCAACTAAGCTGTTCAACTGTTTGAGCGCGTAAACAATCAGCCGATCATCGGTCTCTTCAAGCAAGGAGATGATACCAGCTAAAGATAAAATTTTTTGTTCTCTTTGTTTCTTTAGATTTTTTAACTTGGAACTTACCAGCTGATGTTATATTTACAGGCATTATGGTTGAATATTATTTAGAATCTAAAGAAAAAAGTTTAGAAATTTTGATTCAAATATGTTCCAAAGGTCTTGAGAATTAACGAGATAAATTAATTTTTTTTCAAAATTAGAAATTTTAAAAAATATCCTTAAAGTAACACTATATAAAATTAAAATTTCAATTGTACCTTGTCATTGAAATGTGCATGCTATTTAGATCTTAATGTTTTGCAAAAGAATTTTTTTAGAGAGTTTTGAATTAAAATTGAATATTCACATGTACTAAAGCTTAAATTTTTAACTTGGTAATTATTTAATTTTCTTAAATTTTGTCTTATAAATTTTAGATATAGAATTACTTAAATAAAAAAAAGCCAACAACTCGTTTTTGTCCTATAATTTATATTAGACTTTTATATTTAATCAAAAATTTTCAGAAAAATCGATAATAAAAAATAGGTTTAAATCAAGAAGCAGTATAATGAAAGGCTTATTCTAAAACACAGACAGTCTTTGGCAATGCTCCAAAAACTGCTGACCATTTCGTAGAGAATTTGATGAACTTCCATGCAAAAGTATTAGTTGGACCATAATACTTAGTTCTATAAGCTTTACAGGAAAAAATCTAGATGACTTTGTTTTACTGCAATAAGATCTTATCATTATCTTAAAACATGTCTGTTAACAGCCACTCAAGATTTTTCTCGTTTTTACTAGTGTTAAAAACTAGATCTTTGGGCCAAACTAATAGTTTTGCGTAAAAGCTTATCAAATTCTCTACAAAATGGTCGGCAGTTTTTGGATCATTATGAATTTTTATATAAAAAACAAAAACAAAAGCTAAAAATTGAAATAACTTTTTTTATTTAGGCTGATAAAAAGCTTGTATCATCTAAATTCATTCTGTAAAAATACTCTGCATTATAAAACATGCATAAGAAATTAAAAAAAAAAAATATTTTAGGTTATTTGAAGACAGAAATTATGGATGATAAACTTTGTTGAAGCTGATACAATTTTAATTACAAGTTTTGTACCCAAATAAAAAGTTATTTAAATTTTTAGCTTTTGTTTTTGTTTCAAAATTCACAATGCTATTTTTTGATAATTCCCAATATCGACCGCGGTCCGTGTTAAAAGCATAAGCCTAATTGAATAACAAAAAAATTGAATTTTTAAAAAAATTTTGAAATAAGGAAAGTTATCTATTTTTAAAATATCTTTTAATTATAAAACTATTGACTTTAAATTTTTCTTACAAATTATTTAAATAGATTACAAAAAAAATAATAAAAGTTAAAATAAATAAAATTTTTGACTAAAATCTTTTCGGTGAAACCATTTTTTAAATCTCTATTTTTAATATATTTAAATTTTTAACATTTAATTTAGATTTTTTATTAGAATAGCTTATAAATAAGAATCTAGCTTATGTTTTAATAAATTAGAGGTAAATTGTTATATTTTAGAGGTACTTTTTAATAATTTAGAGGTAAGTCAAAAACATATGCCAATTATTTATATTAAAAGACAAAGTAATGAAACGAAATATCTTGAAAAATTTTTTAATCAATTGATAATAAAGTTAATAATGCAAAAATAAAAGTTAAACTACTAAGCGATACCTATATGGATTTTCGCTTGGTAGGATAACCCACTGTAGTTTTCTATTGTTATTGTTAAAATAAATTAAAAAATTTAATCATTAGTGATAAAAATAAAAAGGCAACATATGCTTGAATTAAATAAATTTCAATTATAAAATTAAAATTTACAACAATTCATTAATTTAACAATTAATCTGGTAAATAGTAAATGAATCTAAAAATATTCTCCATGAAAAAAATGATTAGTTACATAATTTTTAGCATGGTCTTGAAGTTTATGAGACACAGAAAAATAATTTAAGATTAATCAAAAAATATTAAATTTTAATTTGATTCAAGTATTGTGCAAATCTTATGAAAAATTATAATAATAATAAATTTAGATTTTTTTTTAAAATGAATGTTTTTTTAATTTGCTCAAATTGTGATAAATTTTTTCAATCAAAGCCTATTTGTTTGCCTTGCGGATATACAATTTGTGACAATCATTTTTCAGACAATAAACTTAATTGTATAAATTGTGAAGAAGAGCACAAATTAACAGACTGTAGACCATGTAAAAATATTGAAATCGAGTGGGCTAAGATTAACTTAGAAAATGAAATCATCAGTTTTAAAAGTAAATTAGAAGAATGGCCTAGAAAAAAACTATATCTGGATGATCAAATTTCTGAATTGTTTTCAAAATTAATAAATGATGTTGATTTGAGAAGAGAGGAAGTTAAAAAATTAATTGACGATCATTTTTTAAGCATGGTCAACATCTTAATTAATGATAGAGAATTATTTAAGAGAAAAGCAAATTTAGTTAAATTTGGCATTGCAGATATTGAAAATTTTTTGGAGAATTTTTCAAATAATTACAACAAAACAAAATCAATAAATGAGAGAGAAAAAGAAATTGAAAGAGTTAAACTTGAATTAAACTTTTTAAAAACAGAATTTTTCAAAGATATAAAAGATTTATTAGGAAATAAAATTTATAATTTAACACCAAAATCAAAAACCGTTGATATAGGAAGTTTGTTTGGACGAATTTCGATTGAAGAAAACATTCAAAAAGACAAGTAATAAAAATTTTGAAAAAAAATTTTACTAATTATTTTTAGCCAAATTTTAGATGACAAAACAAATGAAGATTTAATCAATGAATTAGTTTGTTAGTTTATTTAAAAATTAACGAAAATAAATTTAATTATCTTAATTTTTAAAAGCAAACAATGTGATATATACTTTATCAGTTAAGTTAACAATGCTTTTGGTTGATAGAAAGCATTTTTGCTCAATTAACCCTTACGTTAATAAGCCTCAACAAATTGTTGATCAAACAATATCTGCCCCACAGATGCATGCTTACACCTTGGAATATCTTAAAACTAAATTAACCGAAAATTCTAAGGTGCTTGATATAGAATCAGGAAGTGGTTATTTGACAGCATGTTTTGCAATAATGGTATTTACAAAATAAATTATTCTAGCTTTTCTTTAATCTAAAAAAAGGTTGGATGTGGTGGTAAGGTTATTAGTATTAATCACAGCAGAAAAAGTGTACAACATTCAATCGAAAATGTATCAAAATGGAATAAAGATCATTCAAAAATTGGAAGCAGTATTCAATTTATAGGTAAAAAAATAAATAACTTTTCATATTATTAATTTTTGATTAAGTTGGCAATGGATTTGAAGGCTATGCTAAAGAAGCACCATTTGACGTCATTCATATTGGGGAAGTGGTTTCCAAAATTCCCCAAAATGTAAGACAATTAACTAATTAAAATTACCACATTATATTTTTTTTTAGCTACTTGATCAATTGGCTCTTGGTGGTCGAATGGTTCTGCCACTTAGTTGTTCTAAAAAACAATATTTTACTCTAGTTTATAAATCAAATGATGGAAATATAGAGAAAGAGCTTTTAATGGAAATTAAACACGGACTTTTAAGTGATAAAAATTAGTGATCAAATCAGATATTTTTTTAGAATTTTCACTTAAAAAAATTCCGAATGAATTTAAACAAATGAATTTTATGAAATTAATTTGGTACTATTTTATTTATTTTATTATACAATTTATATTGATTAATTTTTTTTTATAGGAGCTAATTTTTTTATCTAGTGAATAAATTCATTATATAGTAAAAATAATCTTTTTTATCTAGTAGATTCATCATTTTATCTAGTATCAATTAATATTTTGCGCTATTTTATTAGGCATTGGCAATATATTATTGAATAAAATTATTAAATTATTAATATAAAATTCAAGTTAATTAATTTTTGCTGTGAATATTTTTATCCTATAAACTTTTGTAATACATCCAATTATTTGCTGATCAGCTCGTTTATAAGCCCATTTAAATAAGTATTTAAAAAGACCCTAAATAAATCAATTTAAAGATTTTTTTACAAACAAAGACTAAAAGCCAAACAAGCAGAGACTCGAAAGTTCAATTCCTGCTGAGGAAGAAAAAATTTCTAGAAAGCAAATAAAAACAAAAATGTGAAGCATACAATGACAAAAATATTTAATTTTTTTTCGGTATTTTTCTTTTTTTTTTACTGGAATTTTTTGAAAAGCTTGGTTAGGATGAATTGTGTTCAAAGCATTCCGAGAAATAGGTTCAAAAGTTGCTGGTTTTGGATTTGGTATAATTGCATTTTGATTCACTGCAAAATCTTCACTGTTTTCACTTGGCTGACGTTGTAATGCAGGCCTAGTTTTTGATGGTTGACCTCTTTTACGTTTTTGATTTATTAGTATACATTTTGCTTATAGAGGTACTTGGCAGAGATTAAGCCTACTGGACACCGCTATGATTTGTTTATAAAAAAAGTTTTTTAAGTCATAGAAAAAAAATAATTAGAATATAAGTGAATAAATTTTCTGGTATAAATAATTTCGTAGAAAGAAAAATCCAAAAACGGATTTAGACTAACTTCCATTTGAGGAGTCCAGTAACACTTGACATATCTAAAAAAAAAAAAATAATTTTTCCAATGCCAAATAGAACTTTTTCGTAAGAAAATATCGGCTAGAGCAACATGAATTCTGGGATAAATTATTAATAAATTCATTAATCAGGATCCAGGCATTATTAAAAGAATGTACACAAGTCTTGTTCGACCCCATCTTGAATATGCTGTCGCGGTGGGAAATTCATACAAGTAAAAAAGTATTGACACAACAATTCGGAGCATTAATGGATTTGGTGATTTGAATTTTAGAGAAAGGCTAAAAAAATTGAACCTATGAACACTGATAACAAGGAGAAGGCGCGATGATCATAAATTTATAAACGAACTTGATGATTTAAATTAGATATCAATGAATTCAATCATTATTTTAACAACATTTTATCTCGATCTAAGATTAAACAAAAATGAATACGTTGAAATTTATTTCTAAAAAAGTGAAAAATAGACAAAATAATCAGCTGAACAAATTAAAAATTAAAAAGCTTTATTTTTTCTTAGTAATTGATGATCTTGATTGTGTTTTTGTACTAGAAAATGATTTTCGAGATTCTGTTTTAGCAGATTTTTCATTTGTTTTGACTTTTTCTTGCTCCATTTCTTGTTCTTTTCTAAGTTTAATTTCTGGCAATGAAAATTCAACTTCCTCATTAGGAAAAGCCACAATTTCATTTTCATCAAGACCCTTTAGATCATACAAAGTATCTAAGTGCTCCCAAAGTTGATCAATAGTTAGTTTTTTATCACTTAGATTGTTGAATTTTTCATATATAAAAGCCATATGAAAGTGTTTGTTCTCTCCAACAGGCTTGTGATCAATCATTGCATAAAATAGACTAACTTCCATTTCAGGAGTCCAATTAACACTTGACATATCTAAAAAGAAAAATAATTTTTTCAATGCCAAATAGAACTTTTTTTACAGCCGAAATTATCTATTTGACTTTATATTACATTTTCAACTGTAATCAAAAATAGATCTTAGAAAATTTTGTTTTTAAATTTTTTTTATTTTATGAAAAAAAATCTAATTTATTATTTTTATGTTTTAGTGGGATTAAATTTTGAAGAATTTAATCAAAAACGTCATATTTATCACAAACATATTGAACTATGTCTCCAGGAGTCATCAAAAACTCGCCATCTTCATCTGGAATTTCGAAACCTTTAGAAAAAAATTGAAAAATACCAAAAATCAAGAAAGCAATAATTTACCAAATTCGTCTTCCATAGCTATTACAACATCAACTTGATCCAAACTATCCAAACCCAAATCTTTGCTAAAATGACTTTTCAAGTTCAATTTGGTAATATCTATTTTGTCACACATTTTAAGAACAAACAAAACTCTTTGTTCAATCATATCTCTTGTATACGGGACATGAGAGTATAATCGAATCGGGACTAAAGTCTAATTTTGTTTATTTTACTATAAAAAATAATTTTTTTTTCTTGATTACTTGATTATTAATTAAGTTAACTAATTTTGATGAATTTTTGTTAATCGATTGAGATGAAAATGTTTTTTTTTGGCTCAAATTTTTTGATAATACAAGTCTAGATGAATATTTGAAGTAATTTGATATGGCCAAGCATTTGGTCACTTGTCGGCTTGATTTCAAAATGGTGTTCATTTTAACTATGTCTATTTAAGATGGCTTAAATGGTCAAAGCAATCGGAATTGGAAAAATTAATTAAAATTTATTCAAAAAATTTTTCTGGCGTTAGAATAAAATTATACTTTGTTTTGAAAAGTTTCGTACATGTTTTGTAGTTAATTCATGTTTCAAGCTAAAATTTTGTTCGGTTTATTTTATAAATACAATAATAATTTCAACAAATTGATTAATCTGATAATTTCCATAATTAACCATCATTTAATTTTTATTTAATCTGAAATTATCTGATATATTTGCAAATTTAAGAAAAGGAAAAAAAATTAAAACTTTAAAAAAAAACTCGCTTAAAAAAATTCGTTTTTATACCTAGTTATCAATGACAAATAGACTAGTTAAGAAATTATATATTTTATTTCGTTTTATTTCATTTTTGTTTTTAAATAAGCTAATTAAAGATCAAATAAAATAATTTTCATAATGAAATTAATTAACTTTCAGAGATTCTTTAAATAAGAAAAATTTTGAAAAAAAATTAGAAAATTCAAAATTTTGCATTTGCAATGCAGGAAAATTTTTTTGATTGTGTTGATTTATACAGTCCATTTAAGAAACTTTTTAAATCTAAAATGTTAAAGCATATGAAATTTCTTTAGGAAAAATGATTTCTTTTTGCTTAATTAAACTTTTGAACTATTTTTATTTATTTAAAATTTATTAATTAGTATTTTTTTTTAAATTTCAATTAATTTACAAAAAGGGATAAAAATTATAAAGTGGAATTTTTTAGATCAACCCTTTATTTTAAAAGTCATTGAATCAAAATTATTGAGAAACGGTGCCAATTTATAAAAATTGATTAATTTTGATATAATTTTCAAATCAAGTAAATCATAATTAAAACTAAAATCTACATATTACTTAAATTTCATACACAAAATTCATTTCATATAATATTAGTTATTAGTATATGCTTAATTCTTTGATGTTTAAAAAAAACATTTTACTTAATTAAATAAAAATATCTAAATTATTAAATAAAAATTTATTTAAAGATGGCCAGCAAACGACGATACTTTGAAGATTATGAAGATTATAATGAATCCTCTTCTGACAACTCTCTAAATAATGAATCAAATGAAGATAGTGACTCAAGCAACAAAGAAAATAGCAATTTGCTATCGTCTAATAATCAAAAATCATTCAAAAAATTAAAAAAAGGTAGCACATTTTTGAGCATTTTCTAAAAAATTTTCTCATTAATTTTTTAGACGAAGTCGAATATCCGGAAGAAATTGAAATTATGAAAGAAGCTCTTTCAAATGCGCCGCCATCAGGTGAATACTCGGTAGGTGGTGAGGCTAGTGAGCTGCCAACTATACTAGGCATGAGTATAAAAAATTTTGGTGATGTATCCTTACCACTGAGTGAATTTCAGGCAGAAGAATTAATTAAAAGATGCAAGCAAGCTCCATACGGACACAATTTTGATACATTGGTTGACACTAAAGTGCGTGATTCATTTCAGCTCGAGCCATCCTCAATTGAAATCAAAAACCCTGAATGGCCAGAAAAGCTGCAAGAACTTGTCGACAAGGTGTGCAATCAATTGGGTTGCAAAGGAAAAGCTGAAGCTAAACTTTACAAACTTTTATTATACAAAACTGGCGGTCATTTCAAAAAACATCGTGATACTGAAAAAGACAAAAACATGTTTGCAACTATGGTTTTACAATTACCAAGTATACACACAGGGGGTGATTTGATAGTACACAATCCAGATAAAACTACAACTTCACATGATTTTGGTAAAGCAGCGAATAAAGCGGCTTTTAAAATTCATTATGCTGCGCACTATGCCGACGCTGAGCATGAATTAACAGATATTACAAGCGGCTTTCGAATTGCCTTAGTTTATTCCATATGCTGGGTAAATGGCAACGGCATTTGTACATTCAACTGTAAAGATCATGGTTTGAAACAAGCTTTGGATAACTTAAAAAATAAGGATCAAATCATTGGAATTATGCTTGAGCATCGCTATACACCAAAATCACTTCAACAGAATGGAATTAGGGCCCTTAAGGGCATCGATAATGACAGATTAAACATGCTGCGAAATGCCAACCAAAAATTGAATGAAGAAGAAAGCATATCAAGAAAACAATTAATATTGAATAAACATTCTGAAGAGTTAAAATATTTTTATTTATGCAAAAAATTGAAAATAAAATTATTTTTAAAAAAATTATTTATGATTTATTCAATCATAAAATTAAAAAAAAAAAAACAAGAAAGAAATTAAATTTGATTAAATTTTACATGTGCAACAATAGCTAGTTTTTTTTGATCAAACTCTTTTTCAGGGAAAAAATTTGATAAAAATTGAATTTCTAATTAAAAATGTAGTTAATTAAGTAAAAACTTGATTTTTTTTGCTGTTCTACCTGATTTGCATGGTTCACTTATTTTAATACATAAAAAACTCTATTGTTTGAAAAGCAAAATTAATATCAATTTAAATCTAATTTATGAATTACTTAAAGTAAAAATGTACAACAAAGTATGTTGCATTATACTTCAGTATATTTAATTTTAAAAATAATTAAAAATTTAAACTTTAATAAATTTTTAATTATTTTTAAAATAAAAAATTTTTTTATTCATTTATTTTTAAAGTTTATTAAAGTATATTTTAATCAAAAAATTTAAGTTAAATAAAATAATAAAACAGTGCAATTTTTTGATATTTTATGTAAAAAAAGGCCGACTCATCAAAAAAGTTATCTTTTAAAAATCACCAAGTTGGTAAATCTTAAATAACAACATCACCAAGTTGGTAAAAAAATTGCTCTTTCTGAAAATTTTATAATCTATTCAGGCTAACTATATTTCCGATAAAATTACTACTTAAATCATTTATACTTTTGCTTGATTCTTATATAAGACAAATTAAATCAATACATATTTAATGATATATTTTGACCAGTTAGAGCGAAACCTGTTAGACATCTGATTTTATTTTTATTTTCCAAAGATTGTTAAATATTAGAATCTTTAAAATTTCGTAAAACACTTATTAAAAAAGCAATTTTTTTTCACTTTTCATGAATTAATTAGTTTATTCGGTATCAGACATTGTTTCTTCATATTAATTTTGCGAAACTTTAACAAGAATGCATGTTTAAATTCTTTTGTCAATAAAAGGGCTTCAACTGAGTAATAATTGTGGTGTAGATGATAAACTCGAAATATGATAAACTGTGTGCCACGTCGAAGCCAAATCTCAAAAATAGTTTGGAAAAAGAGATGAGCAGCTCCACTATTATCCATTTGGATAGAAAAGGAAAAATTTATTATTATTATTATTATTTTTACGCATGTTTTTTAAAACAAATTAAAAATTTTTGATGCTTTTCTTTTATTTTTTGTAAAATTTATTAAATTTTATTTGCATATTTTCATAAGTTTTAGCATGTCAAAAATGATTTAATATGGATTTGATTTCAATTTGGTTCATGCATGCTTAACAGTCGAAAGTTATGATGTTGGTGATAATTGGGATGATAGCTATAATTACGAATATGACCGTGACTATAATAGTCCAGATTATAAGTGGGAAGAAAATGAACGTAGTACTGAGATTAAGCAGTGGTACGACTCTGATGGAAAGCAAAAACTGAACTTGAACAGAGTGAGCTTCAGCTCGCGCATTTTTGACTACGTAATCGATGTAAATAGAGCTCATGTACTGCAAGGTAATGATTTTAAAAACGAGAAAACTTTCGGCAGTAAGGAAATGCATGAAGAAGTGGATTACACCGGAAATGAAGGCATAAATAAAACAACGGTCTATAATAGATATTTAATGATTTTGATGCCCAAAAAACATCAGTTTGAACTCTACTGCAGGGCAAATTTAAGTTTTGCAATTGAGTATTTAGGTAGTGCATATGATTCAATGTCTCGAGAAACACTTAGTGAAAAATTGAAAAAATGTATCATGCAACTTAGTCGTGATAAAATGATACTTGATTCGTCCTTAGTTACAATCTTTAAGCTTTTGACCACAGCTAATGATATTCATTTGGTAAAATTGTTTTTGAGTAAATTGCCGCGAATAAGCGATGCACTTCTTAAGGGTATTTTGACTCTTCTTCTAACTTTTGAATGGAATGAGCTCGTCGTTCCACTTAGTTCTTTGCTCAATCATCGTGATAATACAATTATAACTTGTAAATTATTAAAAGTAAATTTTCAAATATTATTTGAATAAAATTAATTTAATAAATTTAAGCAATTGATTGAGTTTAAAAAAGATGAGTTGGCACTTAAATGTTGTGAGAAATTTTTATTTCCAATTTTTGAAGATGAAAATTATTTTAAAAAATTAAACAACCATAGTGATCTGATTTTGAATCATTTTTTTGCCATTCTAGATACTATTCTTTTGTTTGAGCGACCAGATTTTGAAAATCAATTAAAAAAATTGGTTCATTTCCTCAGTGAAGCAAACTTGTCGCAAGAAAAACTCAGTAAATTTGTACAAAAAATTGATGGTAAATTTGATTGCTATAAGAATTCACCATCTCTTATGTCTATTGTTAAAATGCGTATTAGCTGGCTTGAAGAGCAAATAAAACCTAATCTTGAGTTTAATTGGAGAATGAATGGAAATATAGCTGGCCATCCAAGGTTTGAACAATTTTTAAAAAGTGATGAGTCGGCAATGGCTTATAATGGTGTTCTTAGTGGCGTTGTTCAAGCGAGAAGATTTATAAGTGCTTATTCTGGGCTGAAAAATGGTTATTCTGTTTCTATGTATTATTCTGGCACTGGTTCCAAAGTTATAGTGCATATAACCAAGACACCAGACTATTACAATTCTAAACTAAAAATTTTAAACAATATGAAATCTGAAATCAAGGATTTAAAGGATCGTTTTGGTCCTTTCTTGATTTAAAATAAACGTATGAAATTTTTTTAAGCTACTTTACTTTTAATGAATTGGATTTTTTTTCCGTTTTGTAAAAAAATTAAAACTAAATTGATTTGTGTGCTTTTTTTTTGATACCAATGTTATTTGTTTTTTTTGTATATTAATTTCAATTCGATAAAGCAAAACTTGAATATGTTTGAATCAATAAAAATAAGATTTTTCTCAATTTTTTGTTCTTTATTTAAAGGAATCAGAAAGATTTAAAAAAATTTCTTTAGCATGATAGTTAAATTTTGATCATAAACTTCAATTTGTACTTTACTGCTGGTTTATGTAGCTGACTTACTGTCTCTGTGATGAAAGGCTTTTGTGTTCTATACTTAAAGCAATAAATTCAATTTTTTTTTTGCTCAAACTTTCTAAGAATAAGAATAAACTGGTCCATTCGAAATTCAGGTTAAATTTCGATCCTTTTTTTTCAAATTAACATTCAATTTAAAGTAGTGTTGGGTACCGTGAGTGGCGGCCATTAGATCGCCAAAAATGGTGTTGGCCGTTTATACTAGCCGTTTATACTAGATGGTATAGCACCCGGCTTTCTAACCCAAGTTATACCAAGACATTCAATTAATTATGTATTTTATTATCGCACTTAAAATCAAGTAAAATTGTATTAAAATTCACTACACGGTCTATAATACTGCATGTATTTAGGTAGAAAAATTCAAGAAAAATTTTGAACTAATTTAATGATTAAAAATCACTTAACTGTGTGAAAACACTTTAAATATAAAAAATAGGAGCATTCAACTATTTTTAAAACTTTTCAAAATTATCGATTTTTATAACCAATAATCTGAAACGCTTCATGAAGTTAATAATGCTATAACTTATTTTGGAAAAAAAAGCTTTCAAATATTGGATATAGCAAACTTTCGAAAGCTAGTTATTGCATGTAGACTCAAGTAAAAGAGAAAGAAAGAGGAGACTTTATCTACAATTTTTAAAATATTTCGAAAATAAAAAGAACAATTTAATTTTCTTGAATAAATCTGAAACTATATTTTAAGATTATTTCAAATTCTTGAATTTTTTTCTAAATAGAATAAGAATCGTTCAAGAAATTCATTGATCTTATATAAGATTTAGTATATTAGTTTTGCAAAGCGAATTATAGACATTAACAAAAAAAGTTGTTACATTTTAAAATTTTTGTTTTGTTCCTTTGCTCAAAAATTCACAATGCCATAAAATGTTTCTGCTTTATTAAAATAGATTTTCCTTTTTTTGTTAGTAATGCTAATTTAAGATATTTGATTTTTGTGAATAGAACTGTTTGAGCTTGAAAATTTTTGATCAATTTTTCTTGTTGATTTAATTTTCTTTTTCATTAAATATATAATTAGCAATTAGTTTGAAATTGATGAATTTCTCACACTTTTTTTTTTAAATAAAAAAAAATATTGTATAGAAAATAGAAAATTTTTGTTCTTTTTTTTTTACCAACATTAATTTAACTCAACCATAATTTTTTTATATTTTCCCTTGACTATTAGATTATTATTTAAATTTAGAAAATTGTAAATTTTGTGAAGGAAAAAATAATTAAAAATGAAAGTCGTTTATGTAATGTTATATGCTTTATTAATTTTTAAAGTAATAGACGACGTTAATGGACTCTGCTGGAGTAATGGATGGGGTTGTCAAGATAGTGGATGCAGTCGAAACGGTTTAGAATTTTTTTTGATCAGTTTATCTTAATTATAAAATTGGCTTTAAAAACATAAATAGCTTTTTTTAAATATCTTAAATAATTAAATGCACAGTGTTTCTTCATAAAAGTAAGATTAGATTTAGAGTAAATATCGTTTATTTACTTCAATTTATGTCATTTTTGATGAAATAAAACATGCTAGAAGATAATGTAGTAACTATATAGCAGTTTTCTTAGGTCTACCTCTCTGTCTTTTAACTTCTTGTGTAGTTGAATGATTTGAAGACTG
>VANL01000722.1:0-24994 GCA_006352455.1 Brachionus sp. 'Tiscar'
TGTCACTTGAAAGCAGAGGACTCTGATCAAAATTGCATAATTGCAAATCTTTGCAAATCAATCAATTTAGAAGCTAGTCTCAAATTCAAAGTTATTTTAATTTTGCCAAGTATTTGCCTGCAAGATTTGAATTTATTGAGCAAGGAATTTAATTTTTATTTTCAAAATAAATTTTAATTTTATTTTTGCAAATAAATTTTTAGTTATATATTTTTTTTTTAAATTACATTTTTGTTACAAATAGATTAACAATTTCCTTTTTTAAATTATATGAACAAATAAAAAATTTGGAAACAATTCTGATTAAAAATAAAATGGAAAATTTGTTTATAAAACATCTGATTTTTGAAAACAACAAATAAAATTCAAATAAATAAATATGAAGAATTCAGCTTTGTATTTGAACATGTTTTAAGACATTTTCATTTTGTTCATCTATTTCGTCTTCTGGCAAAGACGAACCGGACGATGAAGCATATGATTTATTTGTCAAATCAGTCATGCTCCCGTTAGCATTTTTTGGCGGTATTATTGAAAAAAGTCTTTTTTTTAAAATATCATCTTTTTCCGTATTATTCAAACTGTCGATCGATCCTATTTTTGCCAAATTATGCTCATGATAATTTGTGTATTTTAGTCTCAATTTTTTATTTATTTCTTCTGGTGCACTTATCTGATTTTTAAGCTGACTTTTAGTATTTGTTTGACCCTGATATACCGAATGTTCAGTGCTGGAATCGAAAGTCATGCTTCGTATCTTAGAAGCGATTGTTGGGTAATTTTCATTGGCAGGTGTTGTGGCAGGCGAGTTTGTTGGCGATGATAAGGGTACCGCCGATACAGTGCCAGAGCGCGGCTTTGATAAACTAGATCTACTGCTGTGCAATTCTTTATCCTTTGAATCTTTTTTAAATGCTTTGCGTACAGTGTTTATCAAACTAAATTTGAAACTAGTCGAACTGGACAAGTTATGTGTGCTCGTCGAATTCGCTGAAGAAATAAGTGGAGAGCCCGATGCTGAAGAAGAGCTTGTTTCGCTGGCCATCCGCACACTAATGCTGTCTGGAACTGATGCTTCAGCTAAGCTTGGAAATAAACTTCCTAAAATTGATTGATTTTGATTATTTAAATCATTGTACAATTTGTCTAGCAGAGAAGAACGTGTTCGTTCTTTTAATTTTTTAAATTTTTCTGCTTTGTAGCACGAATACTCTGCATTGATGAGCTTGTTTAGTAGCCATTCTTTGAATGAACAATCGCTTTCAAAAATGCTATCATTGGATATTGGTGGCCCGAAATTGGGCACATCTTTTCGCGCTGCGACTGACATCTTAATTTGAAAAAAAATTAAATTAATATAAACATTTTATTTTTTTAATTTAGTTTAAAAAAAATTCAAATTAGAAAAAAAGATATTTTTAAGAAATTAACTTTTTCTAATCAGAAATTAATTTTCGATATTCTATTTAAGTTTTGAAAGGATTTGATTTTTACAGGGCTTTTATTTTTGGTCGAATAGAACTTTAGTATGATTGATAATTTTTATGTTTTTCTCATTTTTTTTCTAAGTGTAAAACTGCTTTTTAATAATAAAATTATGCATTTTTGTCTTGTTTATAGAAAAATTGAAAAAGCAATTTCGATAAACAAAACTTTTTTTTCATAAAAATTCAAAATTACATTTTAATAATTCACTAAAATTTTATTTTGTCTAATCACAAACAACAATGTTTGCGATGAGTCATATGTATTTTAATAGAAAAATTCACCACTTTTTGGACTAGAAATAAATTTGATTTTCACATATTCATTGACAAGTTCTTATCATTAATTTCTTTTTCAAATTATTTTTTATGTTAAAATTTTTCATATTTATATTTTTACATTCATTTTTATAACTTTACATCGCCAGAATTGTCATTATTTGAATCTAATAAATGAATAATAATTTGAAAAAAGACTAAACTAAAAACTCATCAAACAATAAATATTTATTAATTGATACGTTATCTTGATTTTTTGTGAATTATTAAACGAACAACGCTGTTTTCACTTTTGTGAATTACTATAAAACTAAAACTTATAAAACATATAAAACATATTATGTTTTAAGCAAATTAAAACCTATTATAATTTAATAAAACATATTAAAACATAAATAAAATATGTAAATTTAAAAATATATATGGTATATATAGTAATTATATATTTTGTTTTTTAGTTTTTAAATTTTTATTGTATTGGGTAAAACGTTAATTAAAAATTAATATCTGATTGATTCTTAAGGTTTGATGTCTTCTCTTAGGGAGATTGATTTCATTTAGTTAATTCTAAAACATAGTTTCATTTTTTATTTCACTTCACATTGTTGATTAGTGAAATACTGTTTGAAATCTATGCAGTTTTTAAGAATTTATGTAAGAATTTAACTGTTTATTAATTCTTATTTCGATTTGTACACGAGACTTAAACTTTAATTAAATAAATAAAATAAAATAAAATAAGAATTGAACAGCAATCTTGTGAATTTACAATGCACATAAAATTTAAAGTTAAACAACTTTCTCAAAAATCTATTAATTAATAACAAAAAAAAATATTGAATATTGAATAATTCATAAAGGTATTGTTTTAATTTCAATTCTTTTACTTTCGTAATCAAATAAATTTAAGAAGTTAATGGTCATATTCAGTATTCAGTAATTTTTGTTTTTTTAGAAAAAATTCTTAGCATCTTAATAAATATCATAATCTAACCGCATTATTATTTATTTATTTATTAATACATCTGGAACGAGTCGGACCTGCTTCAGTAATTGTCAAAATCTGAAAAAAATTTTTTCTGTTTTTTTATAATATTACATGTTTTAGTTATGTTTTAATTTGCATAAAACATAATATGCTTTATATGTTTTATAAGTTTTAGTTTTATAATATTTCACATAAGTGCTGTTTTCTAAATAAATAAAAGTAGTTATCTAGTTGATAAAAAAATTTTATTACGTTCATTATGTTCAAGTTATGTTCAAGCTAAATAATTTTATTTTTAATATAAAATTATTTGACTTAAAAAATGCTCGATTGCAAAGCATTTTAAAAACTGATATTAATTGTTTGGAAGGTTTTTTCGTATTTTAGAACAAAAAAACATAGCAAAGAAATTAAAAATCTTTATATTTTAGCTATTGTAGCATGATGCGATTTGCATAGTTGCATTATATTAAATATTCTTCTAGTCCTCTGAAAATTTTAGCATAATCAAATTCTATTTGACTTAAGTTTAAAAATCAAAAACTTATTTTTTTTAGATCATTGCTAAAAATCAATAAAATAAAGTATTTAAAACAACCTTTTTTTTAGGGGGAGAAAAATTTAAATAAATAAAATAAACTTGAATTGCATAAGATATCCCAAATATGAATAGAATTTTAAATTTAAATTTATAAATATATTTATGAACAAACATGAATTAATTATTTTTAGATGCAAATTTTTAACAAAATAAGCTAAAAATAAACAAATTCCTAATTAAAATTTAAAGATATTCAAATACTTAATAATTCGGATAGAAAAAAAAAAAAACAAAGAGGAAAACTATTAAAATTTAAACAAAAAAATTACCCTGTATTTTGTTTTTGAGCTTGACGGGTCATCAAATTTTTGTACAATAATAAATGCGTGTAAAAAATTTGATGCGATCATGTCTGGTGCGAAAGGTGTGTTATCTTCCTGGAAAACAATAGCTACTATGTCATTTCCAATGTGTCGCTTTCTTTCCAATTGTTGGCTGTCATTTTTGTTGTACGGAAGCAGAGTAGACACATGAAACATAATTTCTTTGTCTTGGTACTGTTCGTACACCGAGTATTCACCGGTCTGTCCATGTGAAGTATCTAGACCTCCTCGAAAACCCTCGAAATCTTTTAGTTTTATTCTTTGGCCTAGAATGCTTAAAAAATTGTCAAATTCTTCGCTATGCTCTTGGTTGGAGAAAAGTTCTTCTTCGGTTGTTTGGCCTTTTTTCATATAAATTACTCCAAATTTAAAATGTTTACTGATTGAATGATTATCAAATTCTTTAATTAATTTAAATCCATTTAAATTAACTAGCGGATAGATGAATTTTGTTCGAAAATCTGGTTGTATTAGTTGAATTATTTTGTCTGGTTGTATTGGCTCTTGAAAAGCAGATAGTGGCGCAGCCATTAAAAAATTAGTGTCTTTAAGACGAAATATAGCACTGAGCTCGGATCCTTTATTTGAATAGGACAAAACAAATGGCTCATCAAGTTGATTACGACCGTAAAAAACTAAATTTTCTTTTCCCGTGTACGTCTCGCGCAAGTTATCAGTGCCATTGTCAAAATTAGAGCAAGATATTTTGACGCCGAAAGTGGACGATTCGGCAGATGGAGAAGGCGAGGAAGATGAGCTGGATGATGGTGACGAGAGTGATGAAGAGGAAATAACCAAATCGTTGGAAAAATTCGACTCATCTTCGTATTTCCAGCCCTCGGACCAGTAGTGGTCGTTTTCTGGCAGACTAACCATCGGATACAGACCCGGTCTCGAGAGCATGTTCTCAAGCCGCGATGTACTCGACTTGGCCACTGTGTTCGACATACGATTAATCATCTTTGTTTCATTTAGAAGCGAATATTTATCATCAAAAAATTTTGTTACCTTTAAAAAAAAAATAAAAATAATAAAAAAATGATTACATAATGTAGAAAAAGAGCTATTTTGCATATTTTTATTATCTCATGGGAGAGAGCTAGGAGACTTTATTACGCGGAATAGAGCAAATTTATCAACAAAAAATGTTTAGATATTTCAAATAAAAATTCATTTAAAAAAAAATAAAATAAAAATAGAAATTTAAATTCAAAATTAGATAATGGTCAAAGAGGCCAATTTTTTTTTAACTCACCAAATTTAATTATTTTTTTCCAAACAACCAACAACAAAAAAAATAGAAATAAAAAAAAAAAAGACCTTAAATTAGGTTAATTAATTTTAGTAATTGTGTGTCTCGCTTAGACTAAATGACATTTTAAAATTCAAAATCCGAAATTATAAACCGTCCCAAGAATCTTACTAATTCTTGTCTAAATAAGACACCGATTATTACACGCTTTGATTAAAAAATTTAATTGTAAATAAAAAAATTATTTATCTTTTTTGATTCTATTTTTGTTTTTAATGAAATTTAAGCTTTACTACATTATCTATTGAAACTTGATAGAAAGAGCGATTCATCATCAACCAGGCTTTGAAGCTAACCGAGCTTCGAAAACCTTTAACTCCCTTAGCTTGCCTGAAGCTAATATAATACTAATTTAATTATTTTTTTCTTTTTATACACTGGTTTCTACCTGAATACCTAGGATTTTTTTTCCTCTAAAAAATCAAAATTCGTAATCTGGAATTTTTTTTTTTTTTAAATTGAATAAGCTTAAAAATAGCAATTTTCGCTTTTATTTACAAAAACTAAAGCACTTTAATACACGCTTTTAATGCTCTTATTCTTAATAAGCTTTATTAAATTGGTTGAATTACTTAAGTTTTTTAGTTCCCAGTAGTTTTTAACAAAGAGTTTAGAAACTTAGCAAAAATTTGGCTGGAGTTTAGAAACTTAGCAAAAATTTGGCTGATAATGCGACTCAATAACGCCCCGTATTTTATTTTTTTTTAAATTTCTAAAATTTAATCTCTTTTTTTTTCAAATAAATACATCATCTAAGTTTTACGATCCAGTGAATTTTTGATTAATATTTTAGATATTTTTTTTCGAATTTTTAATTAGAAAATTTTAATTAAATAAACAAAAATAAATATTGATTATTTAACTATAACCAGACTGGCGGCATTCTAAAGCGCTTAAGCTTTAACTTGAACATTGCTTATCTAATTACATTCACGAGACTTAAATCTTGGTCGAAAACTGCTTTTGTTTAGATAGATTGAATTTTAATTTTCTAAATAAAATATTTGATGATTTTTTTGTTGTTGCCTATTTCAAATTAATTATCCTATTATGATACATTTTAAATCTAAAATTCATAAAAGATAATTTTTATCTTGAAGAAAAATTTTTCTATATTAATTCTAGTCTCTAGCATTAAGCTAAAATCTACTCATTTAAATCATGTCAAAATTTCTAAAAAAAAAAAAACAAAAAAAACAAGATATTGATTACACTGCTGTATTTATAAACTCAAAACTGGCTATTAATTCTAAATTTGATTAGAAAAAACGTGAGCATATAAATGTAAGTTAAAGTACCAATTTTCAGAATAAACTGATAGCAATCACATTTTTTCAATCATTTTATCTCAGAAGAAAAAAACCATTTTATAAAATTGAACTTATTCTAGTCATTTGTTAGGATTTTTCTTTCTTTTTTTGTCTAAGCTAGGAAATTGAGAGCAAATATTTTGTTTATATGTCCCTTGAAATGAAATGCCTTCTAAACGGATGTAAAATATAAGCTTTAAATATTTTCACATTAAACAACTATGTAAAAAAAAATAGAGAGACTATAAAAATTTTAAAAAAGTTTCAAGGTTCTATTTTTCAAAAGTATTAAGCTCTCAATGCTAAAAATCGATAAAAAATATTTCTAATGAATCCTTGCAAAAGTGATATCAGATAAACCTTGAGACTGAATTAGTAAGTGTTTGCTTACGTAATTTTTAAGCCTATTACCGCGGTATTAAACAATTTCATTGACTAATTTTAAATGTTAATTTTTCAGCGATTTTTTTTTTACTTACACTGCAATCTTGAACAAGCTCACAACGTTGATTATCTAATCTGTCACCTTGAATTTTTTCAATCATATCATACAAATCATCGTCTTTGGCCAAATAGACGCGCTCTTTTTGTTGTTTTTGTGCACTCTTTTTTTTCTTTATCTTAATCTTTTTTATTGTATTCACACTTGTATTCGAGTTGGTAATCGGCCGTATTTCATCCGCATGCAAATCTACACTCTAAATTTAAATAAGATAAGATAATTACGATGACAACCAGCCAAAAATAGGGGGAAAAAAAAAAGAAAAAAAAGTCATATGAAAATTCACACAATGCCACAAAATCAAGACACACTTTGAGTTTAATTAAATTTTAACTCTAAAACTTGATAAAATCACGTTCTCAATCATCTATTGAATCCTTAAAAATCTTAAATTTCTATGTTTAACCTTTATTTTTGTAAGGCTGCCTTGAAAAAATTGACGATTAGTGGCGAACAATTAACCCAGTAAAATTTAAATATCACATTCATTTAGTATACTAAACAAACTAGCATACTATTTCCGCAATGACGTGACACCTATTGGGCTCTTGTGTCGCCATTTTGCCTATAGACAAGAAAAAAAATCTCGCATATTTTACATAATAATGGATTTAAATAAAGTTTTTTTACTCTAATATTTTTCTCTCTCTCTCTCTTACTCACTCTTTTTTCGTTCTCTTTTTTTTCTCTTTCTTTTTGGTTGTTTTGAATTTTGTTATATTAGAATAATAATTTCATTTTGGTAAATAGTTCGATTATCCGAAAAAGTTTATTTTTAAAGCAAATATTAGATTTTTACACAAAATTCCTTTATGTATTTTGATAGTATAATTTAGCATTTATTTAGAAACACAAAAAATAAAGAGGAAATAAAATGAGAAGCCTCCTACCCCCATTTTCGTCTATGACGACCATATTCTTTAAATCATAAATGAAATTACGCAATTACTAAGCGTGATAACATTTAAGTGCATAGAATAGCCGAAATGATATTTTATTTAACCGCGACTAGACACTTGCGATAACTTAATCCTTTTATAAATTATATTAATTTTTGTCATCTAGATGCTTAAATTAACTTAGGATGACATTTGAAGGAATATTTTCATGAACTACGACATTTTGGCTTTTTTTCTTTTGCTCATCTAAGCATTCTTTTCAGGTGAAAACAAAAAAGCCTTGATTTTTATTTTTCATTTAGACAATAAAAAAAAAATCAATATTTTCAACTCGTACAAAAATTTACTTAGCAATTATGTATAATTAAGACTTTTTGAAAAATGACATTTTTATTTTATATGAAAATTTTTTCCTTCTTTCAATCAATCTTTTTCATTTATTATTGATTTAAAATTTAAATTTTAAGTTTCTATTTTTCTCTTTTCTACCAAGTGACATATAAAAAATAATTAATTTTAAATCAATTTTTAAATTAAAAAAAAATTATTTAAATTATTTCACGAGATAATATGAAATTATTAATCGAGAATGAAATAATGAAAAATCAAGTTCCTTTCAAAATTCTGTCTAGAAAATAAAAACAACAACAATAAATGTAAAATTGTGGTCGTCATTTCTGATTTAATCGAAAATAATCATTATTTTCATGTTTGTCTATAAATCTAAAAATTTACATAACCAAACCTCCTTAAATAATTAAAATTCAACAAATTTTCTATTTCTCAAATCTAAAGCTTCTCAAAAAATCAAATTTCTTCTCAAATTCTATTCTTCCCGTCTAAATACATCGTCAAACTTATTTATGCAAAAAAAAAGAGTCTTTTAAAAATAAATTTAAAACGCTAACATTATTGATGCTCGAAGAAATAATTAAGAAAAAAATGGCTTATTTCTTACACTCTCTTTTTTTTCTTTTTCTTTTTTTTAATTTAATAAAATTTAGCAAAAAAATAATTCCCAACGAAAAAAATTGTAATTGAATATATTTGTAATTAAAATTAATTTTTCTTACGAGTAATTAAATTTCACAGAGTCAAATAAAGAAAATTTGAAAAAAAATAATAAAAAACTTAGTCAATCAAATATTTTAAATAAAATCTCAAATGAAACCTAGTTTTGTGTCTCAAGCAGACTAGAGTCCAAATGCACGCAAGTCTAACATTTTAATTAGTCCTGCTCGAGGCTCGACTTAACTAACTAAATATATCTTATTTTTAGATTTATTGAAAAATTTTAGGTAAATTATGCAAAAAAAAACAAAAGCAACAAAAAAAAAACTATAAATTTTCTTTAACATTTTATAATTTTTGAATTAGAATAGGCCTTGACTATATTTTATTTTGATAAACTTTTTTCTTTTTTTAATTTCACTAACAAACGTCACTTTTATTTAACAAAACATAATCCACAAAGAACAAAATTATGCAAGAAAAAAAAAGCAATTACCATATTTTGTTCATTCGATCTGGGAGACAAATAACTACATGAGCTGAAAACATTGTTGTTAACTAGTAAATTTGATGCATTGCCTATTAGGCTTTCGTCGAGTTTTTTATTCGACTCGTACAGGTTGTCGCTAGTCTTGCACTTGAGGTAGGAGCCCGAGTTGCCGATGCACGTAGCGCTATCGCGCACCGAGAGCATGGACATACCACAATAGCTATACGCGTCCATGTCCGTATCTACGCTCATTTCTTCGAAATATTCGCACTCTTTTAGGCTTTCTTCAGAATTTTTGGCAAACTCTGAGTTTATTTTTATAATAGGAGCATTTTTTCTAAATAAAAATTCAAAATAAATTGTTTATTAAACCTTTTAAATTTACTTGTAATTAATAAAACTTGCTTTGGAAGAAACACAAGAAGTTAAATTACGAATGGAGTCTCTTAATGCATACATTGAACGCCATCTTTTTGTGCTCTTAGACAATTGGTAAATGTCACTTTTGCTCATGACTTTCTGACTGTTTTCACTATTCTCTGTATTTGACGCCGTCTTTTCAATCACTGAAATAAAAAAAATTAATTTCTTCCAACAAGGTAAAAAAAAAGAGGCCTCATGCAGTTAAAATTTTATTGCTAAGTGGGATATTTAACTTTATTCCGTTTAAAATTATTTTTAAAAAATACTTAAACCTGAGAATTTAATATCAGCTTTTTTTTTTAAAATTATATTTTGGTATAGCTTACAAAAAACAAAGCACTTTATTTCAAAAATTTAATACAAAGAATATCGAAATAAAAGTTAAATTGCATACTTTAAAAAAGCAGATACTTTATGGAACGATTATCTAATTTTTTAAAATTTCTTTTTATATTTTTTCTAATTTTACTTAAATCAAGCCTGAAAAATTTTTTTAATTTTCTAAAATTTAATTTTTATGGATTTATTTCTAATATGAAAAAAAATTAGTTTTTTAACTAAGGAAAAAATTTTGTTAAGAGAACAATAAATTCATTTTTTAAAATCCACTTTATTTTTTGCTTCATATATAAATTTTTTTTTCTAAACCTTTTGTGAAAATGACTTTTTTTTAAGTCTTAGGCTAATAAAAATTGAAATAAATAAATTTTTTCCATAAATTTTTCCTTTCTAATTTCACGAAAATCGAGTAAATAAATTCGCCAATTGAACTGATTTTTAAAAGATATGAATATGAATATAATTGTTGCATAGAAAGCTTTACAATCTTATCTAATACTAGAAAAAAAATAAAGCATACAAAGTGAGTTTCTGAATGAGCTCAATGGTAAATTATTGGAAGTAATAGGCAGCAGTGGTTGTTTGAAAGTAGATGCATCAATGTTAACTTTAGGCTCAATGAATTTGTTTATTGTATTCACATTTAAGCAAGTTGACATGGCTCTCTTGATTCGTGTATCATTATCGCACTGGTCAGGATTCAGCTGACGTCTAAGAATCACACCGGAGGAGCCGATCTCTATACGGTTAATATTAGATTGACCCGGTATGTAAATTTTGCTCTTGTAGTCATCGTGCGTGTTTTCGATTTGTATTTTGTTAATATTTTGATTATCATTTGATAAAGTTGACACTGAGGATATGGACGAAAAAGTCGACTCGGGTGACATGGACGACGGATAAATGAACGAGTCCATATCGTTGGTTACCGACTTGCTGCTTGTCAAATGGAATGTTTTGATCGGCTTATTGTTGGTCAATGTGTTGAAATTGTAGGACTTACGAAGCTTTTGCTGAAAATCGCTTGGCTCTGTCTGATGACATGGAGTAGACGTAATCGCTGAGTTGAAAAAAAGTCGGCTTGGGCTCTTCATTTGGTTTGTATTCAAAATTTTAGGTCTATTCTTAATCGAGTTAAACTCTTCCATTATATTAAAGTCTCATAAAAAACCTATTAATTTAAAACTATCTAAAAAAATCTTAATGCAATTTTAAATACATCGGTTTAAGGCTTTTATTTTTTGGACAATTAAATTGAAATTTAGATTAAAATGATTACCTTTTTCAAACACGAGACTCACTAAATATAAGCCTAATTACATTAAAAATGTTCTTTAAATTCGATTCAATAGGGTACCTTTTAGTTTAGTTTATTTTTTTTTTGTCAAATATTTGTTCCAAACTTAATTTGAAAAAAAAATAATTATTTCTTTAAAAAAATTTTATGTCAGCATAGCGTCTTTGGTCAAATTCTAGAAAATCATACTTTTAATATCATTTTAATATAGAATAAGTTTAATTTTTTAATTATTTTTTTAATCTTAAAATCTTGAGAATTTCTTAACCTACTTGATTCGGCGTATTGTCATAGCCGATTTTTATTTATTAATAGCTTAATTTCAAAAGTAAGTACCTATGGTTATTTGCCTAGCTTCTAATTATTTATTTTAAATTTAAAATTACGTAATTTTTACTTGTATTCTAACAAAGCTTGAAACTTTTTTCTCCGACGCTGCTTGCAATCGAACTGTTCAATCAAAAGCTTCTAAGTTTAATCTTCAACATGCTAAACAAATTAATTGCTTCAACATAAAAATTTGTTGTTTTTTTTTCAGTAAAATTGACTCTAAGAAGAGTTTTTTTTTTTCACTAAGCTCTCTAAATTTAATCTTATTTACTCATATCTATATTTATTTTTGTAATTAAGCGAAAAAACAGACTGATGCGGGAAAAATAGAAAATTTGTAAAGATAAGTTTATAAAAATTTTACTCTTATTTATTGAATTATTTTTAAATTATAACAATAAAAAATTATTTTATTTTTTTTTTTCTTAAATTAAATTTAAATTTTAAAAAAATATATTCCTGGAAATTTTAATCTTGTTCATAAATATTATTAAAACAAAAAAAAATTCTTTAACAGAATTGAATTAATTTTTGGATTTTATTTTTTAATTAACAAATTCTTTAACCCCGATCTTAAAACCAAAAACCATTATTTGTTTTTGATATTTAGGCAAAAAAGCAGAAAATAGCAGACTTGAACAGTTGAAATATTTTTCATTAATGAACGGTTCTGAAGCATTTGGACCTTAAGTTAAATATTAATTTTTATAAGTAGTCTAAAACAGGTAATGTTTTCAATACCTATATAAAAAAAAAGGAGTTCGTTGTTTTTCTTTTAAAAACAAAAATCAAATTGGCCTTGAATCTAAGCACTTTTTAGATCGGTATATTTTTGCTTTATTTAAATGGGTTTTTAACTAAAAAAAATAGAAATGAGTTGTAAAATAAGCAAGAAGCCTTGATAAGATCAAATTGTAATCTGGTGTAATAAGCATCGAGTAATGAGATAAGCACCAATCTACAAGTATCAAAAAAAAAGCGAAAACAAAAAAATATTTAAAAAAATCTAATTAAACTTTTAAATATTTATTTACTCTAAAATTTATTCTGACAAAAAAAAACAACAAAAAAACTCGAGAATCCATATGGTTTCCGAAAAATCTAAAATAAGCCTCGTAATTATCTCTTGATCGAGCTTTATATTCATTGTTGAATAACACTTAATAAAGCTCTTAAAATTTGTTTAAGCACCTCTCTTGTAAAAGCAGCTATGCTACTACTAATAATTAAAGAATAAAAAATTCCTTTTCTAGTGATACAGGTACCCGCAGGCAGGGGGTAATAGAAAACAATTTTATTTTTCTTATATGTTTTGATTTGATTTAAAAATCAGATGCTTAGTTTACCGGTCTTTACAAAACCTACCAATTTTGAATAGCATCAATTGTCAGTAGCATAAAGAAAATAGATTTACTGAAAGACATTTATTAAGAGGCTTAGATGCCCAAATAGTCTAAAGTCTTCATTTATCATTAATCTCTCGCTTAGCTTAATAAATTTTTTAATGCTATTTTAATTGTAATTCAATTAAGCTCGTATATGGTGTGCTTGAAAATTTGTCAACACCTTAAAGATACACAATTTTTTTTATGATTTACAAACAAAATATTTTAGTTAGGAAGAAATATCTTGAACACACAAATAGAACGTGAGATTAAAATAGCTAGCCCAAGACCGAGTATCTCGGAGATAAATAATTTTTTTTTTCAAAAAATAAAAAGAAGAAAAAAAAGATGTTATTTCAAAACTCTCTCGAGCACATACCTTGTGATTTAGCTTTTAGCTCGATGCACGTTCCTATACAAACAAAGAAATTTTTTTTTTAAATCAACAATTCTTAAGAAAATAAATTATTTTTCTTAAATATAAAAATTACTATTCAATTCCATTCACCTTGATCTTAGGATCGCATAGTCCCTTTTTTTCTTTTATGTGTTTTATCTTAAATAAACATTCGAAATAAAAAAATAGAAAGTAAAAAATTAATAAACAATTTTATTTTAGCTAAATAATAGAAAAATTTAGAGCCGAAATTTTTGTTTTTTTGTGAATCTCAACAGACACAACTTTATATTAAAGATAGAGAGAAAAATTGATAAAACAAGCTTATTATCTTTATTACATTTTATTACTGACATATAATCGATTGCTTGGGGAATCGAAGCCTCTAAGTCATTAAATAGATTTAGTTTAGAACAAAATAAAATAGAAAATAAAAAAAAAAATGAGAAGATACCAACGCCGAAATAATTATCTCTTAAAAACAAAAGCAGCTCTTGCCATAGATAGCCCGGGGTCGTGTGAATATTCGACCCGGAACAAATGCTTGATTAGCCGATTCGGCTACAAAATATTTTTATGTCAATCAAAATTTGATTAATTTAAATTAATCAAATTTTAATTTGGACTGTGTCGTGCTTCAATTGATTCATAGATTTTTCTTCTTTTCTATTTTTTTTACTTTTGCTCAAGATTAGTTACAGTCTAGCTAGAAAAAAAGCAATGAAAATGGTATCGATTATCTGGCGATGATAGATCAATTTAATAAATGCCGATAAATGGTGCTATCTGATAACCAGCTCAAATAGCAGACCAGTCAAGAGTGAGAATTTGAAATTTGAACGCGCTTTTTAAAATACAAACCAAACAAATATTCTCACTAAAAGCAATTAAAAGTTAAAAAAAGTTTTTCAAGCCTCGAGATTATAATTGACCTTAAAAATGTGGTTCTTATGGCCGTCAACTAGTCAGAATAGAATAGAACAACAACAACTACAAAAAAAAAAAAATACAAAATAAACTAAACTAATTCAAAAAATTAAAACAAAATATTTTAATACTGCTCAATAAAGAGTTATCTAATCCTAATTTTTCATAAATTTTTTCGAGATTAACAATCATTTTTAAGATTAGAGAAAAAAATTTATTTATTACATATTAACAAGATTTGAATTGATTTTATTTTGAAATATCTGTTTCCGGCTCATCATCATTCAAAAACTATTCAGAAAATATTTTAATTTAAATTTAATACTTTGGTATTATGAAGGCCGCCCGATCCCATCAAAATATTTTATATTCATTTAATTTTATTTTTAAAAATTCTAATATTAATAAACAGCTGTTAGCTAAATTGAATTTTTCTTTTCTTTTTTTTTAATTTTATTAATTTGTTCAGCATTAACTATTTTAGTTAGTGAATTTTCTAACTGTGCCATGACCTAAACTAAATCCGGCTATTTGACTTTCAAATGGCTGGTACACTCTAAAAAAGCTCGATGATCCACGTTTCAATTGATTCTAGACAATTTTAAAAATTTAAAAAAACATAAATTTTAGTTTAGATTATTTACTGTGTCATATAAATGCTTGAATACGTCTATCCAAGAGGCGTACAGAGCCATTCTAGGTGGTCTGGCAGCCATTAGAGAGCTTCCACTGATGCAACTTATTGAGCTTACTAGTGAAAGTGGGTAGGTGAGAGAGTTGGCAACGAGCTTTTATAAAATAAAATAGTTCAAATAGAACAAAACAGAATTACTTAAGATACAGATGAAAAAAGATCAATTAAAGCGTCTATTTCTTTGTCTTCGTAGACATAGTTTTTGATCAAATAGGCCAATGAACTTGTTAGAGCGATTGTTGAGGCCTCGAACAAAATTCGAGGTATTAGACCACTTTGAATATTTTATGTATTTTAATTAAATAAAAATTTTAAATTAATTAGAATGAAAAAGTACCTAAAAAATCCTAGAATGCCTTCACTACGGTATATTTCGGATACATTGTGAAATATGTTCCATGAGCTGTAAGCAGTTTCGCCACCGACAAATTGCGCCATACAGCGAAGACCCATTACATGGAACGGATGGCTGATAATTACACCCCAGCATCTAGCTGTTAACTCTTTCGATGTCTTAAGAGTTAAATTTTAATCTTAATTTTCAACATAAAAAGCCTAAATCTACTTGTTTGATAAACACTGCTAACTTTTCTTCATTTTTGTCTTTTCTCTCAATGGATTGCTCTGATTCCATGTTTTCTGATTCGTCCAACATCTGAATGGATAAAATAAAGGATGAAATAAAATTATTTGGGAAATTTTTTGCTTGAAATTTACTTGATTGACTGTGTCATAAACATAAGTGGCTACTGAATGCGATATTATTTTCATTCCAAGACCACGATAAAGACCGCTAATTCCTTCAACAGAGTAAACATATCTCACTTGGAAAATAAATTTAAAATTTTTGTAAACAAAATTGAAAAAATAAAATTTTTTATTTACTGTAAGAAAAATTGTTCGGATAAAAAAATTGTTCGCGTCCAAATATGCTTTTGGATTTAAAAGGTGGTAATGGTTCATGACCAATCTTGTCAATAAGGTGATTTTTTTGTTTAATAAAAATATATGTGAATTACTTGAATCAGAACTTTGATGTAAGATAGTGGATAAAATGGCGTTTGATAGAGTCCAGCTGTTAGCGAACTAGAAGCTGATGGTTCTTTTTTTTTAGATCTTTGTAACATGATATTTAAATCTAATTAGTTAGGATAAAATTAGTGTTAATTCGCCAATCGCGTCATTAACTCAAAGTAACTCAAATTATTTTCATTAAATGCAAAAGTTAAACCATTTTAGTTTAGAATTGAATCTATTATAAATTTTATTTATTATTATTATTAACTTTACAATGTTTTTAATTTTCAAAAAATTTTATGCAATTTATTCATATTTTGAAACTAAAAGAATGGAAGATTTTTTAATGCAATAAAATTTTCATGTAAAAGTAGATATTTTTAAAATAGTTAAACTAAAGCTTCATGTAAAATCTAAATTAGAATTAAATAAAAAATTGAGAAAGCTTTTGTTTTACAATTCCAAAGACCATGACGGTCAAAATTTAAGAGATCACATTCAATTATTTGAGCTCGAATACTTAAAAATTTCATTTTCTGAGAGACTTTCAGATTGAGAATTCAAACAAAAATAATCATCAGATTGTAAAGATAATTGAAATATAGCTTCAAACTCTTGAACTTATATATTTATATATTGATTAAAAATTACATTTATCTTTCCTTAAATTACCCATAAGCGTTTGCATTTGGTTGTTAAACAAGCATTGTATTGCCAAAATTATTTGACTTTATAACAGACTGTATCAATGATCAAATACATTCATTCTAACTTTAAAACAAACTTTCCATTTTATTGTTAATGTTCTTTAATTTTTCTCAATTTTTCAAATTTATTTAATAAACATTAAATATTATTTACTAATTAAAATAAGCTAATTTCGTATTGATTGTTGTTAAGCTGCATAGATATCATGAAAAGTTTAACAGGTTAATGTCAGGGCATTTTATTTCAAGATGAATTTAGCCAAAATTCAATAGCGTTTAGCAAAAATTTCTTTAAATATGTGGATAATTTTTAGTCAAAATTAAATTAAATTTTTAGGTTTTCGATTGAAAATTTTCGCTATTGAGATTTTTATTATGTCTAAAATAAAATCAATTTTAGCTATTAAATAATTGAATTGGTCATTTGTCCTTTCAAATCCAAGTTATGATTTCATATGCAATCCATATACTCCATTTGAGTTTTTCTCTATTATCTTATTCTCTAACATTATTAATAGTAGAGAAAAGTTTTTAAGTGAAACAATAAGCTCAAGTTAATTCTTTAAAAGTAAATCTTTCAGAAAGCTCAATCATTTCCTAAATCTTTTATAATTAAATGATGAATTTACTCTCCGATTCTATGTTAGACTAATTATCTATTTCAGATTCATAATATAGAAATAACAAATAGCTTCTTAAATTGACAAGCTGGGGAAGAAAATAAATTGATTGTTAATTAAGTGTATAGAAATATAAAAAAATATCTCCTAAAACTTAATAAATCTTTTATTAAAAAAAAATTTGTGAAATAATTTGATTTAGTTTTTTGTGTTTGAATTACGAAATTATACTCTTGTTGAAATAACATTGAAAAAGTGCGATGTTGTTATATTGCAAGCATTATCATATTTTAAATTAAGTTTTCTAGTAAAATAGAACGAGTTGAATCTTAAATTTCTAAAAATCTAATTATCTTTCATCAGTAAGTATTCACTTGTAATAGGATCAATTTTCTAAATCTAATTTTGATGACAGACGTCATAAACAATGTATTTTTTGATAAAAAATTGCATAATTCTTATAATTTATTTGATAAACAAATTTATTTATTAGGAGCCTTTATAAAGACAAATTTAAATATCAAAATTGGCTCAACTCATTTGGAAGCAAGCTTATTTTTCAAAATTAATAATCTTCCTTAGATAACTAGAATTAAAAATATTCCACATTTATAAACGTTTCCAACGTTCGAATTTAAATTTAAATCAAAATGATTACTTAAAAGTTAAAAAAAAATTTTTCAATATTTATTTTTAAATTTTACACATTATTCATTTTTATTTTTTCAATATTTATTTTCTATTTCATTAAAAGGTTTTATCTCAAGTATGTAAATTCTTGCTATATCTATTTAATTTAAAATCAAGTTTTTATCTGAAACTGAAAAGAATATTTGAAACATTCAAAATATGTTATATTGTTGAAACATTTAGATTTTTGACTGCATTTTGTTTGCAAATAGCTAACTACCTCCTTTTATAGATTTTAAATACTTAAAAAAAAATTTTTACCCTTCTTAATGCATGTTAATAGAGCAATATCATCCACAAAGTTACCAATATTTAGATTATCAACCTTATATAGGGATTAAAAAATTTAAGAAGGAAAATATTAAATAGAAAATTTTTTCACGAATATTTTTTTATATTAAAGATTCAACAATTTAAAGAGAGAATTTTTGGTTTATTTCCATACAATTATTCTACAGTATTTTGATAATTGCATGTAATGCTGTTATTCAAGGAAAGAAACCTTTAATTTAGCAGAATTAAGAGTTATTACATATCTATTTAAAAATTTCTCAAATATATATCTTAGAGTAAATAACTTTGATTAAATAAACAAAAGGGATCTTAATTAATTCCTTTCAAAAAAGAAACTTTCAAGAAATGAAAACTTTCTTTTTTGTTAATAACAGCTAACTCTTTAATTTCAAAGAAAAACTATTGAATAATTTGATATATAGTAAATATAAACTTAATTTTATTTTTACGAATATATTTGTTTATTAAACTCTTAAATCAATAAATAACTTTAAATTGAATTTAAATGAATGATGTGACAATCAGTCTCTTAAGGGTTGGTCAGTAGCCTGACTTTAAATTTAAAATTTAATATTTTTTTTTAAAATTTTTTTTTAAAATTATAGTTAAAAATCAAAAATTATTGATTTTTCCTTTTCAAAAATATGATCATGATTAATCAAACTGTATGATGTATAAATAATTTGATGTTACATTTAAGCTGTTTGATTAAAATTTATTAAAAATTATTATTAGTAATTATTAGTCCTCCACTAATACTGTGAATACCATTTTTGAGACATGTAATTCAGACTTCAACTGAATACTTAAAAATTGATTTGGTTTGATTGAATTTGAATTTAAAATAGTATTGGACAAAAAAACTTAAGAGTTTAAAAAAAAAATGATCTAAAAAAAAATCTCCCAAAAAATGAGAAAAAATTGAAAAAAAAATCATTGAGAGAGCTAACTATTCCCTAACTTGAATAGTTGTTGTTCGTGTCCTAAAACAAAATTTAGCCCATATTAAGCAAACGCTTGTTTATTTAAAAAATTGTTTATCTTTGATTAATTTTCTATCGACCTGATAATATTTTAAAGGTTTATGAAGAATAGATATTTTATTTATTATTTCAAGCTGAATAAATTCAAAATAAAATTTTTATTTAAGATCATTTTGAGCAATTTTTAGAATTGATTAAATACAAAAGCATGAACAGACTTGTTTTAGTAACAGGAGGAGCTGGATTTATCGGATCACATTGCGTTATAGAACTCATAAAAGATGGATTCGAAGTTTTGGTAATAGACAATTGGAGCAATTCATCAAAAGGTATTAAATAAAAGAAAATCAAAATAAGAGTTAAATTATTCAATTTAAAGAATGTATTTCAAGACTGGAACAGATAACTGGTAAAAAAATAACTGCCTTAACTGTAGATATTTGTGATAAAGATCAACTGGGCCAAGTATTTGAAAGCTACAATTTTTATGCAGTTTTACATTTGGCTGCATTCAAAGCTGTTGGTGAATCATGCGGAAAACCTATAGAATACTTCATAAACAATGTTTATGGAAGTTTAAGTGTTCTAAAAGCAATGAAAAAATATAATGTCAAAAATTTTGTCTTTTCAAGTAGTTGTACTGTTTATGGAAAGCCCGAATATTTACCTCTGGATGAAAAACATCCCAACAACAATGATTATATTACCAACCCTTATGGCAGAAGCAAGTTTATGGTAGAAAATATTCTCAAAGATTTGTATTCATCGGATAAATCATGGAATATTATAATATTAAGATATTTTAACCCAGTTGGAGCACATGAATCGGGTCTAATTGGAGAGGATCCGAAAGGCGAGCCGACAAATTTGATGCCATATATAAGCCAAGTCGCCGTAAAAAGACTTCCAGAGGTGAAAATTTTTGGAAGTGACTATGACACTAAAGATGGCACTGGGATAAGAGACTATATACACATATTTGATTTGGCTCGTGGTCATAGTCTCGCTATGACTAAATTAGAACAAAATCCTGGACTGAAAATTTACAATCTGGGAACTGGCAATGGGTTTTCTGTTCTAGAGATGGTAACAACTTTTGAAAAAGTAACAGGTATCAATATTCCTAAGAGATTTGTGGAAAGAAGACCTGGAGACATAGCTTGCATTTACGCTATATCTAATTTGGCTCAAAAAGAACTTGGATGGAAGGCGACTAAAAATTTAGAAGACATGTGCCGAGATATGTGGAACTGGCAATCAAAAAATCCCAATGGTTTCGATAATATTTAAAGTTTTTGCACTTTTTTTTTTTGAAATTTTTTTGCGGACAAAGGCGATAAATTTTGTCCATGTAAAATATTACCTAGACAACAAAAAATAAAATTTTAATTAATAAAAACAAATTATAATAATTAAGAAAAAATTATTTTTTTTATTATTTTTATTTTTATTTTTTTGAATCAAGCTTTAGGTAATTTGTATTCCCCAGATGCGAAATATAATGCTTATGAGCAAAAACTATGTGAAAAAATAAATTTAAGTCATTATGCCAAAAAAACGATTGGAAAAGGCGCTCAATGCCGGCAAACTATACCAATTAGGTAAATATGTCTTTTTCTGATTATTAATCTTATAATTTAATTAAATTCAAACAGGACTAAATTTTGTTGACTCAAAACCTGAAAATTTAAGTCTGCTATATAGAGTAAATTGTGCAAGTAATAAAATAGACTATGGCGGAAATAGCGGCTTAGAATCTGAAAGAAGCAATTATTCGCAGGGAAGTGGAAGCATCACAGGCTCTGATGAAAATGACAAAGTCGAAATTCTTAGTCTTCAGTTTAATCAGAGTCAAAATTTACTAGCCACTGGTGATTCGGATGGAAATTTACAAGTAATTATTAAAATAAAAAAAACATTATTAAATTAATAAAATTTAGAAAGAAAAAAAAATTTATTTTTAAAAAAAAAATATTTTTTTTAAAGATTTATGATATATTTTCAGCTGAAGCGTTGAATGACAGCAAGAGTACTTTTAATATGCCAATAATATGCATGAAATGGCATCCATATTCAAATTTTAGCACCAACTATTTGTACTATGCACATGTGAATGGTTTGATCGGAGTCTATGACAAAGAAGCATCTAAAAAAAAAATGCTATTTCAAGAAAATGATGAGATATCTTGTTTAGATTTTTGTTTAGACGGAAGTGTACTAGCCACAGTAGGCAAAGATTCAATGATCAGACTTTACGATTCGGACTTTAATAGCTCGCCTGACTTAAACAAAATGATAAAAACTTTCGGGACCGATTCAGAGAATAGAACTTTTTTTTCGTCAATTTCTGACTCTATTTCTTCAATTTTATCCTCAAATCCGGGGCATACAAGCCGACTTCAGTGCGTAAAATTTAGCAATACCAGCAATGATCTTTTGTTTACGGGTGGTTGGGACCGGTGCGTTAAAGCCTGGGATAAACGAACAAACAAAGGATATGTTAACACTCTCCAGGGACCATTCATATGTGGAAGTGATGCCATAGATATTAATGTATATAAAAGCAAAGCATAAAATGTTAAATAAATTTTTTTCAATTTAGGATAACTTGGTGCTGACAGCTTCTTGGGTTAAAGAAAATGCTCTTGAACTATGGGATATAAGAAAATTTAAAAAGATAAGTTCTATGCCTATTGCTAATAAAAATCAGGAATCGTATGATGAAAATAAAAGCCTGCGAGACAAATTAAAATTAAATGACAACAAAGTAAATGAATATTTGTATGCATGCAAGTTTTTTTCAAGTAATGAATCAAATAATGGAGCTTGCTCAAAAGTAAATACAGTATTAGCATGCGGTAGTGGTACACAATCGTTGCATTTGGTTGATTATGAAAAAACCAATGGATCCGAATTAATTTCATCTTATTTTTGTGGCTCGGCGTTGTACTGTTTGGACGCCATTTATTCGTGTTCATTAATTTGTTGTGGAGGTGTCAATAATTTCAGTGTATTCACTGGTCATTGAATTTAATTTTTAAAAAAAAATTTTCTATATATATTTTTCTTTTTTTAGTTAGAAAAAATAAAAATTTTAAATTTCAACTAATTTTTTTGTCAAAAAAGAAAAGCTTAATTTCAGAAAATTTTTTTAACTTTTTCCTATGTTACCATGGCAACAAAATTTTATTCATATAATTGAGCTTATTTTTGAAAATTTTGAAAATTTAACTTTTAATTTGAGATCAAAATGCCAATTCAAAAGACAAAAAGTGAAGATAATGTGGTAAGCTATTCGGTTCTAGATCGTGAGATTAGCAATAGCGATTTTTTAGGAGACCCGGATTTATACCGCGACATTCTACCTCAACCTTATCGGTATTTATTTTGATTTTTTTTTCAAAAAAATAATAATTGTTCTTTTAATTATAGACGTATAGACAAAATTTTACAAACTGTTTTAGAGGAAGTTTGGACAATAATCGAAAAAAATGAAAATGAGCGCAAAATTGAGCAAAATAAGCATCGAGCTCAAGTGCTTAATACTTCTACCATTTTGGTATAATAAAAAAAATCTTATTATTAAATTGTCTCTTTTTTAAATTTAAATTTTTTAGGATTTACCAAATGTTACTTGTATTTGTCTAAGTAACGATGATTACAATGACTATGTGTTTGTCGGCTCAAGGGGATTTATCCATGCTATTGATAGTGGAAATTTGCAAACTATTGATAAGTTTGAATTAAGCAAAATTGTACCTGATGTTAGTACACATGTTACTCAAATTTATTCATCTCAACTCAAGCCATCGATTTATCTTGTAATTTCAATAACCGACTCAGGTACAGGACCAACACGACTAACTTTAAATTAATTTGATTATTTCATTTAAAAAAGGCTTTCTTTTTATGCATATTTTGATGAAAGAAAAATTTTATCTTGTTCAGTCATTGTCACAAGAATCTGTAAGACATTTGGTTTTTTTAATCTATAAAGTTAATAAATTACATATTTATTTGTTTCAAGGATGCAGAAAGAAAGTTTTTGTATAAAAAATGCCAAATAACTAAAAATTCTGACTACATAGCTGTTTTTATTGAGAGTAAGTACTGTAAATTTTTTTATCAAGCTTTTTATAACATTCTCTGATTTTATACAAGTTTTAGGACTGTCATTTTGGCATCTCTTCATTTCTATCTTTTAAATTTCTAGTTATTTTATTTAACTTTCTTTTAAGTGTAAAATGGACCATTTTTTTAACGCATTCTAAGTTGCCTTTAAAATTATATTCAAATTTCTAAAATATTGGAAATAGAAGCTCTTCAACTTTGTCTAATTTGAAATAATTTTTAATCAAAAGGTATAAAAAATTCAAGAAATATTTTTTTTTATAATTCAAAAGGAATTTTTAAAAAATACAAAAAAGTTCATCAAATTTTTTAATTGACATATACTGGTTCATCTCAGAGCTATTGGTCAACTTGTCTAGAAATAAAAAATCTGAAAAAATACAAACAAGTTTTTAACTTTGGTAATTTACAACAAAAAACCTTATTTACAAATATTCTTTCCTAAAATCGTTAATTTACCATATATTTTAATGAATCAAATTCAAAATATGTCAAAATTACATCGCAGGTGCTTCTTCGATGTCGATTGATTTGTATATTCATTTATATAACTCTTGTGCTGTTCATAATAATGCAACTCTAGGAACTCTTTTCTTGTAGTTGAGTTTATTTATGTAAAATAATTTTTTATTTTTCCTATAAAAAAATTCTTTTATCTCTATTTAAGACAATAAATATAAACAGTATGTTGCAAAAATTTTTACTTTACTCTTACTCTTGACTTACGGTCGAAGACCTCAAATTTGACTTAAGCGTCACTGAAAATAACTCTGGACCAATCAATTAGTTGTTTATAAGGAGTTTTTTGACCGCTGTGTGAGACTCTAAACCTTTTTTTGAGGAGAAATATCTTTACAGTATACTTACTAATCCTAACCACTTGGGTATTGGAATTAAAATTAATTATTTTTTGAAAGCTAGATGTAGGGTCTTTTCTAGTCTCTCCAGAAAGGTAATTTTCATAAAAGTTAGCTTCCTATGTATACCAGAATTTTTAGGCAAAATAGAGATTTTTTGATAATGTTATTTTGAAAGGACATGAGGAGTTGGAGAGTATTTATATAAAGCAGTTTAAAAGTAATTTATTCAAAATTAGAAGAAATTTAAGAATTAATCATAAAGATGTGAACAAAGATTGTTATAATTGTCTAATCTTTTGGATTATCCGAATTTCTAAACTTTCAAACCGACTTTTATTTCTTGATTTTTATAGGAATTTGTATGCAATAATTAAAAAAAAATTAAATTGTTTTTAAATTTTTAATTGGCGGTCATTTTAATTGTTAATTTTTAAATTTTTTTAATCTATTCTTATTTGAATTAACTTCAATTTTAATGATTATTTTGATGATTCTTTTCTTTTGTCACTAGGTGTTAATTTTCGGCATATTGAAGTTTTTGATCAAAATTTTTATGCTCATGCTCAAAATTTATCTTATAAAAAATTTTTAATTTTGTTTGAAATAATAAAATTAAATGCAAAGACATACCGTAAACTCGTGTTCACGACTCTAAGAGTAAAAGCCAAAAACTCCGCTTTTACTCTAATTGAAATTGTCTT
>VANL01000723.1:0-24963 GCA_006352455.1 Brachionus sp. 'Tiscar'
AAAAACTGGTTCAGATAAATAAATACCAATTTTGAAATTTGAATTTCAAAAAATAAAATTCAAAATTTAAATATTTTTGATTTTATTCTATAAGTTTTAAAAAATTTATTAAGTAAATCCAGAAAAAGACAATTTTTAAAGCAGTATATATAAATAAATAATAAAGTTAGTTATCGTAAGTATATGTATGAACATTTTACTATTTTTAAATAGTAAGATTGGCGTGACAAATCCTTCGGTAGCACTTTTAGGACCAGTGGGTGTACTCCATCGCCACCAGTGGCTTTAGAGCCATCGAGTTTCAGGAGTAGGGCTAAAATTTTATTTGCGCAGGATGCTTAGTGCCAAATAGATTCATCGCAAATATTAGCGCATTTATCTTCAAAAGTTGGCATTACTGTATTAGTTTCGGTCACGAAAACCGATTTAAACTGATCGTTGAGCATTTCAGCCATGGTTTTACCGTCTGTTATTAGCTGTCCTGCACAGTTTTTTACAGGGCTCTGAGTTGAGGTTTAACATTTTGTTTCTTTTTTACATATGAGGCATGTTTAGCTTTTAGGACCAGTTCTCGCTCGTAGTCTCTCATTGATCTTTTAATTTGCTTTCTTACCTCTTTACAAAGCTTATTAAACTGTTTTTTCGAATTAGCATCACGTCTTAATTTCTTTATAAGAAATGAGAGACTCTCTTATTCCTCATGTCTCTTATTTCAGAGCTTCTCTTAATTAGTGATGTTTGATTCTTTAGCACTGGTCGCTTTTTGTTTATCGCAGATGCACGTCTTATACCAATGTTTTTGAGAGTGCGACATTTAGTTGTCAGTTTCAATTGAGATTAATTTTGGCATTTAATTTGCAAAGTATTATATTTTTACACTATAATGAAAGAGAATTTCACAAGGATTCATGTTATATTTGAAAAAAGAAGAAAAAGAAACAACTCTTTTTTGTATTGTCTTTATTTAAAAGCTAACTGAAATAATATTATATAAAGTCTTTTTGTAGAAGAATATGCGCGTGCGCGTCTTCCTAATTTACTAACAAAAACTATCCCTAAACTAAAATATAAAACACAAACAATTAAAGCCTTAAGTCTAAAATCTAACTAAACACATTTCTAAAATCATGATTAAGTATCCAGGGATACTACAGATTCAAAATATGTATTTATATGCATTCTTTATAAAAAGTCCAAGAGTTATAAGCAAAATAATGTGCTTCAAAATTATAGTCAATAAAAGGGCTATATTCTGTATGTCAAGATACTTGACTTAAACATCGCGTTTGATAAAATATTAAAAATGAAAATGTCTGGGCTTTTAAAAATTGACAATTGTGTACTTCAACTCATCAATTATTAAACAATTTAATTTTTTTTTAACACTAGAAAGTCTGAGAATTTTTTTAGACCCCTTTTTAAAAAATTTAAACTTGAATATTATCTCAAAGATATAAAGTTTTAAGAAATTACTCAAAGAAACTAAAAATAAAATTTTATAAATTTAAAAAATTTTTTAATTTTTCAATAAATTTTATCTATTATTCTTGAAATTTTGATTTTAAATTTTTGTAATTAATCAGCCGGGCTCTTTAGTGTTAAATAAATTTAAAGTCTGGACTTGAACTTTAATTCGAAACTTTTAAACCATTCTGCTTTTATTCAGTAAACACCGCAAGGGTGATATAAAAATAAAAAATAATATAAATTAAAGATTTGTCTTTCTAAATAAATTTGAAAAATAGAATAAAATTTTTTCATAATTGTATTAGTCACATGATTTAATTGATTTAATAGAACTACTAGAAATAATTTTTCAAATTCGATTGTTTTTTTTTATCTTTTTTTTTTTAAATTTTTCTTAAGAATTAAATTACAAAAAAAATCAATTAATGAAAATAAACGTAAAAAATAAAACATAAAAATTAACCAAGTCTTTAAACTTTTTAATTGCCTCTTGATTTTTTTTCAAGTTCGAAAAATTTTAATCAATTTTATTCAGATAAAAAAATAAGCATGAAAAATCATGATTTACTTTTATTAAAAATAATTTTGCTTTTCAAAATAAAGATTTTTTCTCAACTTCAGTATAAGTTATTTTAATTTTGGTGAATAAATATTGTCTTTCAACAGCTAACTTATCATACTCTAAAGTGTTCAAACCTTCAAGAGCGCGTCCTTGTTTTTTCATCAAGGTTAACAAATGTTTAAACAGTTTAATGCGATAGGGATTTTTGGCGGAAACGTTATGAGTATCAGTATGAATTTTAGCGTATTTGGGCCATGCTTTTGCTATAAAACCATATTTCAGTTTAACACGCTCTCTAAGATCATCATCTTCACGTCCCCAATTAGGATATAAATTAGAAAAGCCATTTATAGATGTGAATTGTTCATATGTGAAAGCGTTTATGCCACCATAGTATCTTTTCTGATAGCCTTCAAACGAATAATTGTTTGAACTACGAAGTACAGCCAAATGCAATGGATATTTTTTATCACATGTATAAAATAATCTTTCATCTTCAGGAATCATGTCCACATCATGAAATATGAAACAATCCCAGTAGATGTCACTGGTACCAAGAGGGTTCAATTGTTTATCTTTGGCATTTTCTTTTATTATCTCAACAAAACCTGCATTTAAAATTAGACCACGATTGAATGCACATTGTTCACAAGGCTCAATTATGTAAATACCATAATTTATTTTTTGTTTGTTTAATATTGAATGCATGTTGTAGAGAAATTTTTTTAAATTTTCCTCTCTATCCCTGTAAGGAATAATAAATGCTATTTTCTTAAATTGAACACCATTCGAATCACATTTATTGTTGATTCTTGTAAATGATCTACCATTATCCAGAATTATTGAACGCTTTCTCAAACATTTTTGTATCTCATTAAATGATCCGGTAAAATCAATTATTTCATTTTTATAAGCTTAAAAAAGTATTAAATTCTCAAAATTAATTTTAAATTTTAAAACTCACATTTTTTTATTTCAGTATTGTACTTACATTTTGGAAGCGGATCTATAAATATATTTCGCTGAGGAGTTATTTTAGAAAATACTAGATAAAAATTAAATACTAAAATTGTTGATCCAAATGCAATTAATTTTTGTGATATTTGAAATTTTTTTTTTCTATTTATGTGATTTAACATTAATTTAACAATCTTGGATTTTCTTCTTTTTTTTTTTCTAAGAAATAAAAACAAGAGCAAGAATTTTGTTGTTAAATGACTGAATTAATTGCAAAATTTTTTGTATGATTGTCTAAAAATTTATCAGAAAATTTTTTAGATATTTGAATTAAGAAAAAAATTTTTTCGCTTTTAATTTGTTTATTCTTAAACTTAAATATTTATCATGAGAGTTTATTTAATTTAAAAAAAAAAATTGTGTAAAATTTTTCTAATTGAACAATAATTATTTTAGAATTCAAGATTTTTTTTCTCTTTTAGAATGATTGTTTGCCAAAATTACTGACTCTGTATGTTCGATGTTAATAAATTTTAATAATTAAGAAAAAAAAAAAGATTTTTTAAATTTTGATAAAATTATTTTTTTGTTTTAAAAAAATTCAAATAATAAAAATACAATTCTATTCATTTAGATTTATACATTTAAGCCGAATCGTAAAAATCACTGTCAACTACATGTTGTCTGTACAATTTGTACCAGCCGATGGTCTGTTGGGTCAAATCAAGTTGATCAAGTTGAACATAAGCCTCGCCTATGCACTGATTTTTGTCCAGTTTGGGCGCTTTTACCCAAATCATTACCTTAAAGTTAGAAAAAAAATTTTAGTCAAATAAAATTGAACCAGTTGAATATTAAACCACTTGAATACGTCGACCGAGCACATTACAGGCACTATAAGACAATTTGGTGTTGTATACAGGTTCGGTTGAATTTTTTACCACATGAGTTTTTTTCTTTTGAATACGATGGGTGCCTGTTCTCAAATAGGTTTTTACATAAGTATCTTTGCTCGGACCAGTTAGTTTGACCAAGTTAGCCGCCTCGAAAACTGTTATTTCTAATTGTCCTTTGCTCATCAAAAAGCCGAGCTTGATGTCACCAGTGACAACGTCTTCTTTTACGTCACTCTTCGGAGCAACTTGACCTAGGCCTGGAGTGAGCGCACATTTGGTCTCGGTTGAGAAATAACTTTATTAATTTTATAAGTTAAAATAAATTTTTCTGATAAAAACTAGCATATTTTTGTTTAATTTAACTCTCCAGAATTTCTAAAACAATTTAAAATAGCAAGTATTTGTGTATACTTGTTTACAATAATTTTTTATAATTTTTTTTAGATATTCATTGTAAAATGATGAAATTTTGGCAAGAAAAAGAATATACAAAAAACATTTAATAAAAGAGCTCTCACAAACAAAAAACTGGTACCCACAATGAAATAATTTTCAGTACAAAAATAACTTGACTAAGACAAAAACTGCTCCACACAAAAAAAATAATTTCAAATTTTCAAAACTGTTGTTTTCAAAATTACTCAATCAAATAATGACTTGGTGTTTGCTGGTAATCAATTATAGTCAACGACATTAAAAGCTGAAAAAAAAGAAGAAAAGATAAAAAGACAAGTATTGGATTATAATAAAAACAAGTTAGGATTATTTATTCTTTGCTAATTTGTTAATAGATTAATTTTTGTGGCTATTTTTTTCCTCTAAAATAAAAATTCTCTAAAAAATTTTTCCTCTATAAAGAAAGTTTACCGTTAATTAAATTTTCATTTTTTAAAGAAATTTAAATAACTCTTTTTTAACAATTGTTAGTTAATAGTTTTAAAAGGTATTCACATTGAATTTTTATTTTTTTTAACAGTGCTCATTTTTGAATAACAATTTATTAATATAACATAAAAGATTTTTTAAGACAAAAGATTTGTGGGGTCTTGTCGGCTATGTGATCTTTGTCATCTTGCTGGGTTAGTGATCTGTGCTGTTGAGAAATAAGCGATCAAATTTTTTGTGATCTTTTAATATGACTTAAAAAAATTCTGTGATCAATGATTTATTTTTTTTGATCAACAAAAAAATATAAAAATTTAAGTTAAATCAATCAAGAAAAAATTATAAAATTGAAATTAATGCTTTTTAGCTTTATGTAATTTAAGTCCTCTTTCATTTTTCATTAAGGTAACACATAAAGGACAAGTGATTTCATTAGGGTGATTTGTGTTTGAAGCTTTTGGTATGTGGTGTAAAGTTATCTTTTTGTAGGGAACATAATTAAATTTGATTGTAGAAAACCATTTAATTCTTAATAAAATAATACTTTATAATATTTGGCTTTATAATATCCCACTTATTTGACAACTAATTGAACAGAATGACTCAGTCATGACTTTACATATCTTTCATTTATTTTAAATTATGAAAAAGAATTTTAAAAAGTAGTAAAATATAAATTAGCCTTAAAATTCTAGATTTAGAAGTCAGATTGAATGTGACCAACTTGACACAATAAATAAAATTTTGATCAAAACATTTTAAATGTGAAATTTAACTTTAATGCATTCTTTAGATTGTTCAATCCTATTTAAAAAGTTTAAAGATTTATTTTTGAAAAAAAAAACTCATTTTCTATTTTAAATATTTTAAAATTTTTTAAATTTTTCTATTACATTCAATGTCTAATTTAAATAAATTGTTAATTTTAATTATTAGTAAACTAAATTGCTTTATCAATAATTTTTGTTTTTGAAATTTGAAAAGTAGAAAAAATATTCTAGCCTTAGACACATCACATATATAATTACCTGTCGATGTCTTCTTCTATGTCGTTTGTAGATGACTTGCGGGATGATGAAGCGCTTTGTTTTCTTGAACTTACCAGAATTGACGGTGGCATCAATGAGTTGTGTGTTAACATTTCTTAAAAATAAAATTAGTGTTAATTTCAAAAGTAGTTTTTATTTTAATTTTTAAAAATAAATAAAGTTCAAAAATGTTTTCATTTTTTAGTTAAAATAAACTTTTTGGAAATTACCTGTGTGTCTGCGCTGACTATTTCGTGTTACTTTGGCTGCCGACAAAGACTGATCAACTTGAGCTTCATCTTCACTCTCAAATCGAATTATATGTTTTTTAATAGCTGATTCACTGTTTCTTCTAAATGACAAGAGCCTGGCAAATGCTCGCGATAAGCGTCTAACTGGTGTAACTTTTGAGCTACCCGGACTCAAAGATGGAGACGGACTGCTTTCATTGCTTCGTTCGGAATTCTGCCTTGTAGAGCGCTTACGAGCAGATTTTCGAGCTAAAATAAAAAATTACTAAATTTTTAAAGAAATTATTTTTTTTCAATTCACTAATTCGTGAATGTATGAAATTAAAGCTTCTTTTTTTCGATTGTTGTAGGCTGTCTTGACTGTCGTTTGATGAAGATTTGAATGTAACGCTTGCTGTACTTGTTTTTCGTGTTGGCTTATCCTAAAAAAATTTAAACTCTTTTTACAAAATTTAGTGACAAAAATTTATTTAACCCAAAAAGAAATCAATAAATTTACAAAGCTATGTTAAAAATATTTTTTATTATTAAAAAAAAATTAATTATAAATCAATGAATTTAATTAATTATTGTATTCATTTAATCGCAGATAACTCAAAATCAACATTTTTTCTTTGTATCAAAATATTAAAACCAATTCATTTTTTTGGCAAAATATGCTTATTTTTATGGAATTAAAAGAAAAGAGAAAAGAAATTTGAATTTTACTCTTTTTTTTTGAAAATTAAACTAGTTTTTCTCCAAAATTTTATTTTTTGTGAGAATCGAAAATTTTTATATTTTTAAAAACCTGCCCTCTTACTGATCCCCATTTTTCTTGAAGAAGCTATTTAAAAATGTGCTTAGTTTTTCTCCAGGAAGTATAATTTTTGAAATATTTTGATTAAAATAAAAGACCTTTTCGGATTTAAAAATTTTAATACGACATACTATTCGATTAAGAATTTTCTAAGCTTTTTGACTGTTATGTTTGTTGTCTTAATTTCAATATTATTTTTAGCTAAACAACTATAATTTACTTTTCAAAAAAAACCTAGGATTCGTTAGATAAGACTTTTAGAGAGAATTTTTTTTTCAAAATTTAAATGTTTAAAAAGCAAAAAATGATTGTAAAAAATTTCTGTCAAATAAGTAAATTAAATTTTTTACTGCGGAAGCCTGCAAAACCTGTGAGAATTCTGCAAAATTGCATGATATTCAAAATTATTAAAAAAAAAAAGCAATTAATTTGCACAGATTTTGCAGGCTTCCGCAGTAGGTGAAACATTAGTTGTTTCACTTTGTTTCATCTTCACAACAAGTTTTTGAGCATTAGAACAAAAGTAATAAATTTTTTTTGCTTTTGTATTGAAAATTTTGTAGGAAATTTCACAATTCATCAGACTTTGCATTTTAAAAACTTAATTTAACAATTTTTTTTTAAATATCTTATTTCAAACAAGGGGTTGAAAGGAAGGACTAAGTTCTATTCTTCACAAGCTGGGATTCCATCCCAAACTATATTTTAAATAAAAAAATAAATATAGGATAAGAGCATATAATTAAAGCTTTAAAAAAATAAAGAATACCCTTAGCTCATACCATCTTGGCTCGTCTTCGAGGTTGGCCTCGGATATTGGTAGAATAATCATGCCGATAAAATTTTCTCTTAGTGGCCTAGTGTCTTCAGGTGTTTGAGTATCGTGGAGGCATATTTCAAGAATGGCATCTTCAATAGAATCCTTATAATCAAACACGAATGTTTCATTCCAGATTCCATTTGGATTTAGCAATGGTTTTGTTTCAAATACTTTTGTGTCTTGATCATCCAAAATCAATCGGCCACAAACAAACGTATACCACTTCTCATCAGCTGATCTAGGCGGCAAGTTATTCACTTGATTGATTGTAATGGCTAGTTGCATGTTTTGGCAATTATTCCAAAGCTGCATCAAAAGTCGACCATGATTTATTAGAATTGGCTTGAGCATGTTTCCACCTGGAGGCACGTGAATTGTTTCGGCAACGATGTAATCAGAATCGGTTTTGAAAACACTGCTCTGAGATTCCTGATAAGCAGTAGAGGTTGGCAATGGAGGTAGATTGCGGCGTTTACGATTAGACGACGGACAAAGTCTAGGAACAGTTTCAAAGTGTCTTGATATTTCCATAGGACTCGTTGTCGGTCCTATTCTAAATCTTATATTGTTATGATGCACTACCAATTGAACATAATCACCACTATTGTTCAAATAAGTGCGCACTTCGTCATATGTTGAATCGATTAAAGAATGGCCATTGAATTCCAATATTTGATCACCCACTTCTATGCTGTTCAAATCGGCCGGTCCTCCTTTAATTACAAAAGTAACAAAACATCCAAGGGTACCATCTTCGCACTCATATCCACCTATGATTATCATACCCAATCCATTTGCTTAATTAATTAAAAAGATTATATTCAATGAGTATCAATACAATTAAAAATGATATTTTTTATATATTTAAAATGCCAATGTGAATTGTAGAACAGGAGAAAAAATTTAAATTTGTAAAATTTTTTTTTGAAAATTGTAAAAATTAATCTTACATCTGATAAAAAAATAGTATCGATTTTGTCATATAATTTAAACTCATAAATTAAATTTAATAAAGTTTTGCTTTTTGTCTCTTTTTTTTGAGGAAAAATTATTTAGGTAAAAAAAGTACAACAAAGTATGTTGAGGTATCTAACATTATTTTCAATTTTAAATTATCAAATTTTCAAAAAGGCAAAAATTTTATTTAATTTGTTTTTCAAGTCATTCTGGTGTTATATAATCTTATATTTTTATTGATATCTTCAAAATCCATCTTCATAAAGTTATCAAAATACAGCTTTTTCAGCAACAATTTTAACCCATAAATTTTAGCTAATAAAAAAATAATTTTTCTTGCATTAAAAAAAAATTTATTTTATGGTTAAAAATCAAGTCTTGATGACGCTTTAAATTAAGAATTAGTCATTCGTTCATTATTTGAAATGGGCTTAGTTTTTTGGAAGCAGCTAATTTATAATATCTAATTTATAGCAGATAAAAATACTGTAAGTATTGTGAATTTCAACACAAAAATAACACAATTTTTTTCTTTTTTAATATATCAAAATTTACCAATATGAAATATATTTGAAAAAATACTGCAATACTGCTTTTTTTTTAAAGGTAAACCAAATCAATCAATAATCTATTTAAATCTTAATGTTGTTTTATTTTCATCAGAAAAATTATTTAAGGTATAAAATAAATAGCTTTAAATATATTTCATTTTGGTAAATTTTGATGCATTTAAAAAGAAAAAAATTGTGTTATTTTTGTTTTTGAATTTCACGGTAGCTAAATAAATTGATTATCAGATAAATTTAATCTTCAGTAGATAAACGTTGTCAGTTAAAAGATAACATTTAATAACAAGAAAATTCTTGAAATTAAAGAAAACTTGATTAAGTTAATTGAAACTTAATCAGTAAATTATAACTGAGAATAAAATATCGAAGAAAATTCCAAACGTGGTAGGAAAAAAATGGGCTTGCTAGAAATTTAAATCATTGGATGAATCAAATTTTAGAATATAATGACATTCAAGAGCCTAATCAAACCACAAATTTGCAGCCAGTTATGCCATCAACATCAAATAATATTGAAGAAGCTGTTGAAAATCAAATACCAATTAATTTTTAACAGCTTCGCGGAAGAGGACGTCCGCCAAAGTCATTAAATGCTCAAAATAGTGACGCAGAAAAAGTTCTATCAAATCTAACTCCAAGAAAAAGACGTAAAATAATCAAATTTATGTGAAAGAACTTTTAAATTTATTTCTTAGAGAAGGTAAAGTTCCGAAAGCGTGGAAAACTTCGAACATTACTATGATTCAAAAAAAAGCCTCTACTTTACAAGATCCTTTAAATTATAGGACCAATTAGTATAACGAGTTTTCTAGTAAAGTTACTGGAACGAATAGTATATTCAAGATTATACAATTTTTTAGAACAAAAATCACTCCTTATCCAGGAGCAGTCTGAATTTCAAAAAATTGTAGAATCATTTAATAGAAAAAAAAAGAGTTTGCGGCCTGTTTTTTTATATTTCTAAAGCAATTGATAGGGTTTGGTATGAAGTTGAAAAAGGCCGAGCCTTAAAGCAATCCAGTGATTGAATGAGGTGTGGTGCGCATAATCCTGTTATGCTAATCAGCTAAAATCATCACAAAACTATATAATTTGTTAGTTAGTTAGTTAGGTTTGGCATGAAGGTTTATTTTTTAAATTGATTAAATTGAATCCACCTCATTACTTGACTATCTGGATTAGATCCTTTTTAGACTATAGGACATTTAAAGTAAATGTGAATGATCACCTGAGCGAAGAATATCAAATAACTGCAGGTGTTCCTCAAGGCTCAGTAATATATTAATGACATCCCCAAAAGAGACAAAACAAATAATGAATACTCTCTGCTTTTCGCAGATGATCTAGTTACATTCTTCATTTATAACAAAAAAGGGAACATTGAAAGTAAGATAAATAAATACACTAACGAACTAGAGCAATGGCTTATTAAATGGAAAATTAAGATATCAGTTGAAAAGTATTGTACAGTAGTCTTTCCTAAATACAAAAAAGAGAGTGATAATCTTAACTTAAAAATTTATGGATACAGATTAGTAAGCCAAAAATAAATCAAGTTTCTTGGCATTAAATTTGATTCTAAGTTAAACTTTAATATACTGGTAGACGAAATTAAAGAACGCTGCAATAAAAGATTAAATATTATTAAAATATTGTCAAATAAAAAATGGGGTCTAAGTCAAAACACACTAGGAAATTTATATAAATCTTTGGTCGGATCAATTTTAGACTATTTTTTTCCTTGCTTGAATTCATTTTCAGAAAATAATATATAAAAATCTAGCAAAAGCAATTCAGAATACAGCAGTCAGGTATATCCTCAAGTTAAAATATGATACTCCCTCCAACATGTTGCATCATGAGGGAGGTTTTTAGCACACTTAAATAACTAACAGTCTCAAATTGGCTTTTTTAGTTGAGTGAGAGATATGTTGGGAAAGGACTGAGTCATTCTATTCCATTGGTTGTCAGACTAGTGGATGAATACAAACAATGCTTCGAATCAAGATATATTAAATACCTTACTCCATTGTGTAAACGCTACCTTACTATTTCGTCTTTTTTTCAAGAAGCTTCAACTATGTAAACTTCTGTCACATGTAACAACCTATTTCAATATATGTCCTTTAAACTTTCTTTACATTTTTTTTTTTAAATGAAATTATAACATAATATGTCAATACTTTTTCTTTTTATCTTTGATTTTGATTGTTATTTTTTTTTCATGTGATTTAATTTGCTGCTATCAAAAAACAAATATATGCTTAAAAAAAAATATTTTTCTAAAATAATTTGTCTTTTTTTCATAATTAAAATTAGACACGAAAGAATAGAAATTAGCTGCTAACAAAAAATATATTCATTAAAATGTTATGACAAGTGAAGAATAATCGAACAAGACTATACGGTATATGTAAAAAAGGAAACCATTCAATGACTAAAATCTATAGTTCATATGTTATTCTGTTAATTCAAATGGAAAATAAACGATGTTTTAAAAAAATCTTCTTAATAACTCAAACTTAAAATAATTTATTGTATAAAAATTTTTTATTGTTATAGCTTTCAAATATTTTCGACAATATATCCTAATTTTTAGCTTAGTTTTTACTTTTTGAATTAAAAATTTAAATAAAAAAAAATTTCTAATTACTTCTAATCGATTTGTCTGATTTGTCTTTGTACAAAAGTATGCGATGCGGATTTGAAGGTGGAGTTCGTGCGCGTAGCTTAGTGCTTTCCTCAGACTGGATAAAAATATTCTCACAAGTTTCAATTGTTTTGCGTCTATCGTTAGTAGACGACACACTGAGCATAGACGGATTTTGTTTAAGACCAGAGGACTCGGCTAGACTTGCAGTGTTCAATTGTTGAGCAAAATTACTAGTGGTAAGGTCTTCGGAAAAATTTTGTCTTCTAAGCTTGGGCGGTCTACTGAGACTGATTTCGATAGAATTGTCTTGTCGAATGATTATTTTCCTGGGTGCTCTAGGCACATGCTCTTTTTCGATTGAGCTAGAAAAAGACTCGCCGAGCAGAGTAGCACCTCGGCTCACCTTTTGAAACAAAAGCCTCTTTCGCACAATGTCCGATAGCTTTGGCGCTTTTCTAACTATGCATGGATAGTCAATGCTTCGTTGAGTCAAAATAGTATTTATGAATATTAAGTTGGCATTTTTTTTTTCATTTAGCTTAGCAAAATCCACCGATTTGGTGGTTAATTTTGTCAATTCATTTTTAACTTTGGGCTTATTTAACGAATCAATTGAGTCTATTGAGCGAGAAAAATTGTTTTTATTCAATTTAGCCTCGTTTTCTTTGGACAGTGATTGATTGCGTGACTTTTTCCCCATTTTTTTTCTCTTTCCAGCAATTTCTACCGACTTTTGGCTCGATATGCTTGTATTACTAGTCGTAATGAAAGAATTATCACACTCATTATTCAAAGCAATGTCTTCATTTGATCTGTGCGTCTTGGAGTCAATTGACTTGAAGGCTTAAATATTATTTTTTAATTTTTTTATTCAATCAATAAAAAATTTGATATGTTTTTTTTCTCTCCAAATGTTCAGGTCTCTTCTTTGAAATTCACTTGTGTTTTAGTGTTTAGAAATCGAGAAGGATATTTTCAAAAAATGAAAAAAAAAAAAAAAACGCTCAGAAAGAGGAAGGAAATATTTTGTCTCATTTAAATTTTAAATTTGTCTCTAAAAATCATGTTAAAAATAGAAAGCCAAAATAAGAGCCTTTATTGAATATTAATTAGTATTGATTAAATAATTAATATTTTTTTCAATTTGTTTTAAGTCTTTTTTAAATCCAAATTGAATAATAAAATTGAAAAAAGGATTTATGCATTGTTAATTAATCAAAAAATAGTTTTAATTCTATAAATTTAATCTTCTAATAAAAATATATCGATAAGAGCTAAAATGTTTATGTTCAGACTAGTTACAATTTGGACTGAAATGTTGGAAAGTCTAAAATAAGCTGTTTTTGCAATTTTCTAGCAGTTAGATAATTTAATCTAAAAATGGTGAAAAAAATAAAATAATGAAAAAATTTTGGTCTTGTCAATTTTAATTTCAAGCTTAAAAAAGGACTTATATTTTATGCTGATACTAAATTTATTTTTCTGCTACTAAAAAAAAAATAAAAATGATACTAAAATTCACACTTTAGATACTAAAAATAAAATTAAAATGATACTAATATTTTTTTAAATGGTATCAAATAATTAATCAAATAAATATTAATTGACAACTATATAAATGAGTTAATATACTCAAACAAAATGTGCAAAAATGTAGTAGCTATTACTTGTCGCGATAGAGGTATGCCATTGCACGAGAGCGCAAAAGATGTGCCACTGGGTGAAAACAGAAAGAAAGGAAGGCCTGCGAAGAATAAAGATGCTCTTAACCGCCAGCCGATCGAAACTCAAAGTCATTTAGAAAATGAAGTGGCCGAAGACAGCTTTCGTTCATTATTCAATTCGAAGATGAACAAGAAACTGCAACTGAGAATGGTCAAAATTTACAAGAGCAAGTTGTAGCGCCAACGACGTCAAATGAACAAACAAATGAGCAGCTAAATATCGTTCATGGTTGCCCAGCTAAACGTCCGAGAGGTATACCTCGCAAAAACCTAATCAGTGATCAAAGTAAACCTGCGAGCAAAAGATCTAAAAACAATTAATTTTTTTCTTTTTTTTATTATTTTTCTTTTTTTGTATTTTTTATTATCATCAATAAAAATTAAATTCTTATAATTTGTATCAATTAATTTTTTTAGTAGCAGAAAAATAAATTTAGTATCACGTAAAATACATGCCAAAAAAAAGACTCATTATAAAAATTCAAATTTTAAAAAATTAGCAAAAATTTATCAAATACTTTTAAAGCTGATTAAATACTCTACAAAATATCATACAATATGTATCCTTCCCTGCCTATTAAGATGGTGAACAAATAAGGCTAAACTCCTTTGCAGATTTTTACCGGAATACTACTTGAATGCCTTTAAGTAAACAATTAATGAAAAAAATTAAATTTTCAAATTGTAATAACTTTTTTTCTATAAGTATAAAACTTGTTCTGCAAAATGTATCAGCTGATACAAAGTTTGTATCACCCAGTTTTATCTATGAAAAAACTCTGCCAAAATTCAAAATGGTATACGTATCAAAAATTCTTCAAAAACAATATTTTTCACAGATTAAACTTTTTATTTTATTTTAAAAAAAAATTTATTTCTATTTAATATACATTTACTCTAAATGCTTAAAGTTCAGTCACATCGCCAACTGCAGATTTATTCGGCATTTTAAAATTTAGTACAAAAAAAAACATAAGAAAAATATATCCTAAGCTCAAGTTCTGAATTTACAGAATATGTTTTGCTTCTTCATAACTTGAACTCTGTCATTTTTGATATTTTTTTGTTTTTGTTTTTTGTACCAAATTTCTCAACGCCATTTATTCTATATTCTATTTTTTTTACTATTTTTTTAGAATAAAATAGGCCATATATTATTTACAAAGTATGTATCATCGAAATGTAATCTGTGCAAAATTTCTGAAATTAAATTTTGAAAAATTTCTGATGGATTTTTTCAGAGATAAAAACTGGGTAATACATTCTTTGTATCAGCTAATACATTTTGCAGAACAAGTTTTATACTTATAGAAAAAAAGTTATTACAATCTGAAAATTTTGTTCTTGTTTTTTTTTGTTCTAAAATTCACAATGCCTTAATTAATATCATAATTTTCAATTCACTATGTTATTTTAAAAAAAATGTCTGCAATTGAAGAAATCTCTAATAATTACGTACTTATTTTCAAAAGAGTTTTATTCGTTTATTTTTTTTAATAATTACTTTTAAGATACAAAGCTAGCTACAATCATCGATATGTTACAAGAGCAAAGAATCGAATGTCCGAGCATTCGCCAACTCAATAAGAGTAGATTAGAAAACAATGGAAAAGTATTAAAGAATAAACGCGATCCTTATCTAATCGAAAAACACAAAAAATAAATTTTTTATTTTTTTGTTCTGCTTAGATAATTAGTGTTATATTTTGCTAAAAAGTAATAAATAAAAAATTTTGTTCTAAATTCAGTATTTTAGTTTTTATTTTGCAAAAAATAAAAAATACTTAAGTATTATACGCCCTAATTTGATAATACTTACTAATTGGTAATTCAGGAAGCTTACGTGAACTTTTTTTTGTAGAAATTGTTTCACACTCGACAATTTCTGAATCATCGCAAAACGAACTTCTTATTTGAAATTGTGGACTATGATCAGGAGCACTTATGTGCACCGAGCAAGAACTCTCTTCGTTGAAAATTGGCGAATTATTATTTGACTCGGCATTTTCAATTAATGAATTGGAAGCAAACGATTCATCTGTGGTAACAATTAGTGAAGAGTCTTGATTTTCTTCGTCAAACGCATTCGACCATTTTTTCGATCTAATCATCAGATTTTTTCTTCGGTGACGCCAATCGTTCGAGTTTTTTTTTTGATTTGCACTGTGCTTTAAAGCGTATTTTACTGAGTCGTTTTCATGCACACTTATGCTCGAATCTTGTCTTGAACTGAACGAATCGCGTCTTGAGTCAGTAGACTGATTGTACGAGATAGAAGAGTCCTGAGTGGTTGTTTGATTCATTTGTAAAGAGCGTTTATGTTCGATTAGAATAACTTTTGCCAAATTGGCCAAATTTTCGTCCGACTCAGTTCGTTCGATAAAATCGCTCAAGTCTTTGGTATGCAAAGTTACTTGATCGCTTTCGTTCAAAGTTTGTTCTTGTTTGTCCATTGAAAATTTGCGAAATTTTTTTTTGCTTATTTTAGACTCGTCCTCTTCAATAGCAGTATTTGTCTCCTGATTTTTTATGTATCTCTTTTGGCGCCACTCATCCAAGCTTATTTTTGAATATTCGCCATCTTCGTTTTGGCTTTGGCGTCTTAAAAACAGATTTGTATTGAATTTGCTCGCTGCAGCAGCTACAAGACCGAATTTCTTAATCGACAATCGCTTGATGCCGTTAACTTCAAACGAAGGTTCTTGTTCCAAAGTCTGCTTCTGTTTCTCAAGTTCGTTTATGCTGTTCAGTGTTTCGAGCAGTGTTGGTCGCACATCTGAACCAGAAGCACCGCTTGACGACCAATGGCCACTCTTTTTTGCCAACTCTCGTTTGACTATGCATATTTTGCAACACCATTTGACTCTGGATGCGTCATTCTAAATTGAAAATGTTTAAAAATTATAAAAATGAACTAAGTTAATTTTTTGATTAAATTTTAATTTATTTTAGAGGCGCATCAGCAAATTGAAGTTTCTGAACAAAATTTTTATGCTCATGCTCAAAAATTTATCTTTTAAAAATTTTTTAAAAGTGTTCGAAATTATAAAATTTGTTACGGTGTGAAAATAACCAGTTCAACTACTTAAATTAACCTTATCAATTTTCAGAACTTATTTAGATTTTATCGTTATGTTTTTATGAATCATTTATCATATGTCATAAATCTTTATGACCGATTTAATTCTCAACTTATCTTTATTTAGATTCTTTATGATTAATGACCTTTTTAAATTACAACTCCTGAATATAAATAGAAGTTGTAATTCTTTAAAAAGGGAGCTTTTTAACTTTGTAATTTTTCCTTATTATAATAAATATTCTAATAAACGTTTATTCGACACAATCTACTCTTTATCTTCACTATCTCTCCTCTGAAGTTACTCTAAGGTATACCGGCCAAATCCCCTAACAAATTTAATTTAGGTGAATTAATACCTATGAAACATCAAAGAGAAATGAGGGAGAGCTGACTTAATCGAGTACTTTAAATTTTCGAAGAGGTTGGTCATTATTGACTGATACAACCCGAAAAAGCTATTTTATTTGGGATTATTAAATTAGACAATATTTTAAATGTGTCATATTTTATTATCACAAGGCTTAATTTGAATTGATTTTTTTATCTGAATAATTTTAGTAAAAAAATCACCTAGAAGGCTGACACTGTAATATTCAAGCAACTGTAAAGTCCCATTCTCACTTATTGTTTAAAGTTAGAACAATCTCATACAGAAAATCTTAATATTTGACTTTCAACTGATGAATGTATCAAGCGGACAAACAAATGAATCAAGAATCAAGCAAGCAAACAAATACGTAATTTAAAAAAAAAAAATTTTGGTGATATATTAAATGACTTTAGTCAAGAAAAAAAAGATTGAGTTTTTGAAAAATATATTTTTAATAATTGAGTAATAATTTTAATAAATTAATTGAATAATTAGTCAAACATTTTATTTCAATTCTAAATAAGCTTTGTCAAATTTTTTTCTGTTATTTTTGTATCAAACATTTTCAACATGTCAAAATAAAATCTATTATTTTGAATTTATCAGAATGAATAATTACCAGAGATATATGGGGATATATGGGGACATGTAAGTTAAACAACTCACAAGGATCAGTTACGTATAGCACTTTTTGTTGAATAGAGTAGTAGGCAATTGGAACCGACTGACATAATTTTTGTAGACTTCTAGAACAGTTTTAAAAAGAGAATTGATGATATTTTCAAGTCTAACAAAGATAAGAATAGTTCGTGATTCATACTTGTTTTTGCTATCATAGTGGGACCCTGGTGTCTTGCTCTACAGGAAAAAACCTGTCCTAAAAACTTGTAAAATTATATTTACAAGTTTTTGACTAATAATAACAGATTTTTTTTTAGAGATCAGTCAATATTTCATCTCAAAACCATCCAGCTTGTACGAACGAGGGATCAAAATGCTACCAGAAAGATGGGAGATGTGAATTTCTAGCGAAGGAAATTATTTTATTTATTTTTTGAATAAATAAAGTATGGAAAAAACTTATTAAAAACCCAATAATTAACCCGATTCTACTTGAAATTTAATTTATAAATTAATAAAATTTAATATTAATCTAATATAATTAATTATCAATAAAGGTTGATAATTAATTAAAAATTATCAATAAAGAGAATATTGTGTCGAGTATAACCAACACACAACTTGAAAAAACAGACATCATTTTACTTTGTGTTCAAGTGTATGGAATATGTTTACTCCAACGGAAAATGTATCTAGAATTTATTATCTAGAAAAATTGAGTATTTTTATGAAGCAATCTTAATTGTTAGCAATCATAATTATGTCTTATATTAGCTATTTTTTGAAAATCAATTTTTATTAACTATTTTTATTTTATTTAAAGATTAATAGCCAATGTTTTAAATTATTATACAAAAAAATGATGGTTTAAGATCAAAATTTAATTATAATATTCAAAAAAAAATTTTTTTTTTTAAATATTTTTAATTAAATAAAATTTAATATTAGTAGTAGATAAATTTATTTCAGATATGAAAAAATTAAGTTTAACTTTGAATGTCTTGTTTGAAAATATGCTTCTCTAAGTTATTTCTTTTTAACATTTTCAAAGACCGTTTTTTAATGATAATTTTTGAGCAGAATGATGGAATATAAGTAGCAGCGTTTTTCTTTAGGAGATAAGAATGGTTCTGTATTTTGTTTACAAACTGGAGGTCTGTGTAAAAAAAAGCATTGAGAATTTTGGATAAAAAAACCAAAACCTAGATCAAATAATTTTAAGGCAAGATAAAAATAATTTAAATTGTTACCCTGAATTATCAGTCACTCATCAGCTTATCAAATTTTTCATACAGCTATGTAAGAATTATACTATAACGTATCGAAATGCTCACATCTTGGCTTAATTATAAGCCTGTGTTCTCTACACAAGCCTACAGGTATAAATAAGAATTCTATTTAAAGAAGGTTTCAAATAAAAACATATCGAATTACCTGCTCAATTTTTTAATTGCTACCTTAAAATTTCTTCTTTGTTTCCTGAACTATCAAATATTTAAACAAGTCTACCCTCTAGATATTCCTATGTATTGTTTTTATTTTCTTTCCTATATTTTAATTTAACTTATTTAACTTTTTTTTTGTTATTATTTTATATTTTACTCTAAAGGAGCACTAGCTCGATACAGAAAAGCAAATAAATTAAATAAAAAATAAAAAAATTTAAAAACAGAAGCCTACGAACTCACTGACGCAGACTGGACCGACTGGACCCATTATAGGTGGTCCATATCCAAAAGTGGGCTATAGTTATATATCTTTATGCAATGTGTTAGAATATTTTATTTTTGTATTTTTAAGATTAAATAATTTTTGAAAACTTCTGAAATATTACATTAAAAATTAAAAAATATGAAAATTTAAAATTATATGGTATTGTGAATTTTAGAACAAAAATAACTAAAATTTTTCATTTTTTTAATAAATCAAAATTTACTGAAATAAAATGCATTTAAAAAAATACTGCAACTTAGTGCAACAAGCTTTGTTGCATCTTTTTACCTAAAATAATTTTTCTGATGTAAATAAAAGACAAAAAATAAAACATCAATAGAATTTAAATTGATTATTGATTTTGTTTACTTAAAAAAAGGAAATAAATTTTTTATTTTAGGCTAAAAAGATACAACAAAGTTTGTTGCAGTATTTTTTTAAATATATTTTATTTTTGAAAAATTTTATTTATCAAAAAAATTAAAATTTTTTGTTCTTTTTGTTTTATTTTTCACAATACCAAATTATATGCAATCTGACCTAAACAAAAAATGAAAAAAGTAAATTGCGCTTTTTGAATTTTTAAACCTAATAAGTAAATCATTTATCTAAATTGTAGCTGTTCATATTTTTTATAATATGGATATTCAAAAAACAATTTCATTGCCATTTAATAGCCTTTTTAAAAAATATGCAGGTAAATGCATGGATTGACAATGAAAACTTTTTAATCTAGCATTAAAAATGTTCTTTTGGATCCACTTGTGTTCCACAAAAGTTATTTTTTGTGTCTTTTTGTGGATAGGGTTAGGGTTTGTTGAGAAAAGAAAAGTTTAATAAATTTAAAATGCATTCCTTATTAAAGTAAACAAAAGAACACAAAAGTGCAATTATCATACTATGAAAAAATAGAATTCACAGCAAAAGTCACCAATAAAAACTTTATATAAAAAAGATTAATTAAAAAAAAGTTCGTTGTCTATAGCTCAATGAATAGCTGTCAGTTTATGGTCTGCATATTTAGACATAAATGAGCTTGAGAGAATTAAACGAAGAGCAGCAAAGTTGATTCTAGAATTAAGTGATTTGGAATATCAAATATGCTTGTCAAAACTAGATTAAGCTAATTTGAGTGCAAGAAAATTAATGGATGATCTTATTCAATTGTAAAAAGTGGTAAAAATCTATCAAAAAATTGAAATTACTAAAAGAATAAAAGAATCAATTACGGTTAGCCCAAATTATAAATTGATAAGAAATGGCTATTGTCTAATTATAATTATCCAAATTAAAAAAAAAAGAAATATTTTAAATTTTATTTCATATATATATTTTTTTTTGTTGTCTTTTTATTAACACATACCTTTTTTTAAACTTTTTCTTTAATTTATTTAACTCTTTTTTTTTTAAATTTTAAATTCTATTTTATTTATTTTTTTACTCTTATTCTAAAATTTTTTTTAATCTGAAGGAGCAATAGATCGGTACAGATAAACAAATAAATAAATATTGTCTAACATGTGTGAAAATGTAGGTTGAATATTGAATAAAAAAGAAGCGACTGCTACAGCTATAAATTATTAATTTTTTTTATATTTCTAAATTAAGATCTATTAAAATTTAATAAATAGAAATTTTGAAGAATTTTTTTTCTAAATTAAAAAGCCAATATTGCTCACTTGAATAATAGCTACAGGCGTATACAGTTTATTCTAGTCTTAAAAATTTATTAAACTTAAAAATTAATAAAATGTTTAAACTAAATTAAATTTTTTTTTCTCTAATTTATTAATTTAATAGTAAAATTTTTAATTTACTTGTTTAGAAAAATCGTAAGTGCTTGAATTACCACAAGATTGACAGACCAAACTGGAGCAATCACTGCATTTAAATAAATTGTTCGAAATGACAACCGGTTTTAGAAAATTGATTTTCTCAATAATGGACCCTTTTAGCGATAGACTAGAATTCGATGACGTCTTGCATAAATAGCACACATCACCAGCCAACAATGAATTGAACGACAAAGCGCTTAAAATACTTTTATTGCCACTCTTTGCTGATCCATACATGTTGCCAGTGCTTAAATTTTTTGAACACATTTTATCCGTCATTCTCAGACTACTCTCGCCTTCGCTCTCATTATTTACACTCTCCTGGCTTTTTATCAAATAACACATGGTCTTCTTAAGACCGCTGAAAAAAAATTATTTTAATTTTTTTTTTTAAATAAAAACATTTTTTTTGTTACCCTATGGACTGTTCTATTTCATTTTCGAACTCAATTTGTCTTTGAATAACTTTTTTTATTTGTTCAAGTTCACTTTTGGTCAAATGGCTCAAGCTTAACTCCGGTATATGGCTGCTCATTGTTGCATTTTTGTCATTTAGGTCTGTTTGCATCCAAAAGAATGGACACAATTTTTTACACAATGAGAAATATGTATTTTTTTCTAAATATAAAAAAATATTTATGCTCAATTTAAAAAATAGAAATAAAAGAGAGAAACAGTGAGATATATTATTTCTAAATACCTATCATGAATAATCAAGTAAGAATTTGAATTTTGTCGAGAAGAGGGGAAGTAATAATATTGATAAGTGTAGAAAATTAGGATGGTGGTTTTTTTTAATTAGATTCTTAGTGACTTGTGTTTATCTTCTCTATTATTATCATAATCCGATTTTGAATTTTTTTTAAATGCTCTTTAGTGCTTGCTTGTAATTAGTTTCAATTTTTGATATTTAATTAAATTTTAGTTTAATTAGAAAATAAAAATCTTAAATTCCATGGCAAACTATGCGCGATTAAAAGCTTATACCAGTGCGGTTTTTGTTAATTAACATTTTAAAAAATATCAATTTAATTTTAAACTTAAGCAGTGTCGTCAAACCTTAGCTAATTCGTGCACACTTAACGATCACATTTTCTAGTGATATTTCGTCAGAACAAAAACGAATATCCTCTAGGCATTAATAATTAGTCTTAATTGATTTCCTCTTAAGTGCTAAGATGAAATTTCACATCCATTTAAATTATATTAATATTTTATTTGCCTAGGTTTATGTAACATTTAGAAGGCTATTTAAAAAAAAAAAAAAAATTTTTTTTTATATTAAATTTAAATATACTATCAATTATTTTAGTAATTACAAGATGCCTTGCAGTCATACAAAGCAGCTACTAAGAAGTGTAAGTGCGTGACTTGAGTGCATAGCTGACAACTTTTTTCTTTTTTAATTTAGTTGTTAATTATTTGCTTTTAATGATTAAAATATTCTAAAAAATAAATTTTTTTTTTTTTTTAAATTAAGATGACAATTTTAGGAAACAAAAAAACATATCGCTTATATTTTATTTAACAAAAAAAAAATTTATTCAGCTTCGAATTAATTATGCTTTACTTGAAATAAAATAATAAAATTTTCTAATTTAAATTTTTTTTACGATTTTAATAGAATTAATAATCTTTTAAATTGAAATTTTGGATTTTTTAATAATTAAAATGAGTTTATGCGTCCTTATTGAATACGATTGCTTTCTACTTAAAGAAAAAAAATTAGAAAATAATTCAATTTTCTTTAGCTTTTAAGATGCATTTTGAAGATCAATAAAAAGAAGAGGATTTAAGCTGATATTTATGCCCATTATATATTTCAAAAAAATTAAATTGGTATATTAGTGTTTTTGATGAGAATTATTTATATGTGAGGTATATATCTAATCATGAGCATCATTCATTTAGAAAATAAGTCTTAATATTAACAAATTTAAATTGATGCATTTTGAAAATAGTAATCTACGTGAAATAAACCCCCTAGAACTGTACTTAATGCGAATAATTTAATTGTATTCAAAGCTAAACTGCATAACAGGTTATTAAAGAAGCTTTTAGGAAATTGGCTCTTCGTTTTTTTTAAATACTAACTCAGCTACAAAAATTTTAAATTTAGTTTTTTGATAAAAATTGATATATTTCTTCAATTTAATTTAATTTTCAGTAGAAGTATTACTTTTTTGCAAGTAACGAGTGTAAGCGTTAATAAGCAAGTGTGTGAATGCGACACAGAATATAACTGCTTTTTTAGATAAAATCATGTAATAAAGTTAATATAAATTTTGGTTAATCTCATTTTTAATTACATCACACTAAGCTTGAACTAACAAAGCTTTAGAGTCATCTGATACCACCAAAAATATCTAACTTAGCAGTGTTTATACTCACTCTTACTCACTTGCAAAAAAAAAACGAAAATGTTAAAATGTTAAAATTATTTTTATTTTGCCATATTTGATTATAAAAGCTTTTTAAATGCTATGTAATTGATTTAATAAAAATTGGCTCAACTAATAGAATTAATACAAAATTAATGAATCAATATCTAATATTCTAAAAAAAATTTTTTTTATCTTTTTTAAATATTTGATCTCTTTAGGAAAAAAGAAAAATTAATAAGTCAGCAATTACACTGTGGAATCGTGTTTTAAAATTATTTTTTTAATTTTTATATCTGTGCCGAGCTAAAGCTTATTCAGATTAAACAAAATATCGAAATAAGAAAAAATATGGTAGAAAGAAAAATGAAGGAAAATATCATCATTTTGGATGTATCGGGAAAATTAGATGGAGCATAGGGATATTTGTTTTAATTTCCACTCAAGTTGATCATTTGCTTTAACTTTTGCCTATCCCTTAACGGTTTTTTGCATAAATAGATAGCGGATTGATTATATCATGTCAGTGTGAGGGGTATACAATAGAAATTAAAAGCAAAGATTTATGTTTAAATTTTTTTTCAATTTCAAGGCTAATCAACAGGCTATAGCCCTTCTCTAATAGACTGATTAACACTTCATTTATTTAATTTAACAAAATTTTTTTAGATAATTAAAATTAACTGCTATTTTGAAAACAAAAAACATCGAAAAATTTATATCAAATTTTTTAAAGATCAAATTGATATTATTATAAATTGATAACCTGAATGCTGCAAATTTCAGCAATGATCTTTTGATCACAGCTATTTATCAATCTTGAATAAAAAAAATCCAAATGTTTTTTCTCTACTGTTCGTTTTTGTCATCGGTTCAATCAGGTTTGCACTATTCTTTAAATTGTAACTTAAATTTCTTTTGTCATTTTTGGATAATTTGCTTGAAATTTCTGGCGAGTTATGATAGTAAATTGTCTTAAAAGAAAATGATAACATTCTGTCTTGAATTATATGCTGAAATGCATAGAAGCCAAGTTATTTGCGTCATTAAAGTTATCAATATAAAATTTAAACTTAAAAAATTTAAATATTTAAATTTAAATTTACCATTTCAGGATTATTACTAGTTCTATTAGAAAAAGATGAATTGGTGCTAATATCTAATAAAGAAAGGCATACAGTATGTTGCAAAAGTTTAGAAATCTTTTTTTTTCGTTAACACAAGAATTGTTTTTGCATATATAATAGGCGGGAAAATAAAAAAAGCGTTTTTTTTTTTCAAATTTTTATTTCTCATCAATCCAAGATCATAATATCAAAAAAAAAATTAAGTGAAAAAAAAATCCCAAAAAAAAATACAAAAGAAAAAATGGATACAATAAATTAAAAAAAAA